>APFE031009059.1:52608-130768 GCA_000404065.3 Pinus taeda
AAAGTGTCATGTTCAAGAGCAACCTGCTACCATAAAGTGATTTTCCCCTTTTTCCATTTTCCCAAGTCATTGTTGACCAATACTTCTTTATTTTTATTAATCTTGAGGAGGATAACATATGCTTGTTGTATAATTTCAGCCTTCGGGTGAATCCATCGCTATTGGTGATTTAACGAGTCTAGCGAATGTGAAACTCGATCTTGTCTAGATGGACAAGTTTGTCGCTATTTGATGTTTTTAACGAGTTTAACGACAAAGATAACTTGGTCCTTTTCATGGTTAGAGAGTTTGAAAAGGTACAAAAAGAAAACTCCATAAGTTATTTTTCATAAATTAATCTTTCAAGTCTGAAAAAGTGTAAAATAATACAAGAGAGATATCGTTTCCAATTTGTTAACGAGCTGGAAAGGACAAGCGCTCGATAATCTTTTCATATTTATAGAGTTTGAAAAGAGCTTAAAGAGGACTCCAAGGGGGTTCCTTTTTCATTTTTAACAAAGCTCGAAAAAGAGATAAAAGTATGCTTTGTGTTTCAAAGTACAACTTGCGATCAAGCACGTTGAATTCTGCAAATCAGTTGTAAACCTGCTCAAAACATCACCAAATTGATTAAAAATATCTGTTTTATAGGCAAAAATAGGCAAATACTAATATTTAATTTATTAATTAACATGAAATAAACATAAAACAAGTTTTTACCATTTGGAACTTACCATTCAATTTTGTGCTTTGAGCTTAGTTTTTACCTCAAACTTCTACAATTGATTGCGAAAAATCTTGTGGACCATTTCTCGAGCTGTCTGGACCAGGTAGGAATTAAATCTCTCTACTTTCTTTTCAATCCATTCTTTTGTCATTTCATGAAAATTTTAGGGTTTTTTGGGCCCCTAGGGTTTCATTTTTTTGCCCTGGGATCAATGCGGGCTTTCACATCAAAAACTGCACTAAAGAGCACCCGGATAGAAGTCTAGATGCTCTGCAACACACTGTTTCTATGCCTGGGCTGTGCTGGGTGAGTTTCCCAAGTTTGTTTTAGCTGTTAGCTTCAAAATTTGTCTTGTTTTTTGCATGGAAAGGATCATAATTTAGCTTATGATTGTGTTTCAGGCTTTCATCGGATCAGAATGTCGACTACATGGCGAGAAAGAGAGCATGAAGAACAAGACATGGTTGCCCTAAACAAATCGGGTACAGTTGAGGCCCTCGGAATTGCGAGTTACTCAAATACTTTAAGTTGTCTGGAATGAGGCAACAAATAGAACTATTGCAGTTCCTTGTTTGTGCATGGGATCCGACAGATCAGACATTTCACATTAGGGACAAGATGGTCCCTATTACTATTGAGGATATTTACTTTCTTATCGGACTGTTGAGCCGAGGTGCCCCCATCTCACTTTTTGGATTTTCCTGTGGAGGTGAACCGGTGAGAGATTACATTAGACAATTTTGTTGGCCAGGTACACAACCTAGCAAGGATGAGAAAATAAATATCAGGGATCTAAGTGATTTGCCTTTAAGAACAATCCTCTTCATGATCGCAAAATTGACTGGTAGCGTGACACTACATCTGGCAAACAGATCTTATATGCAGTATGTACTGGAGTGTCTAGAGCCAAAAGTTTTCAACTGGAGCGAGGCTGTACTTTCACTGCTGAAAGAACAACTGACTAAGGTAAAAAGCATAAAGACGAAGAATTTCTGCTATGGTTCGATCTTGATTGCTTTTGCCTTAGAGAAATTCCCATTGATGCAACCACAACTTGTATCACTGGGTGTGGCTGGTCCTAGAGATCCACATATGCAAAGGTAGGTTGAATTGATGGCTCGACATGCTTGGTCAGTCAACAATCATTTTCTCCCTTGCATTTTTCAGCTGACTTGAGCGACGACATGTCGTTATCGAGAAGCATCCATAGTCAGGGATGGATTATCGTGGAGATCCAGATTTGATTCTACCAGTTGGAGCACAATGGGATGTTATGGGTAAGTTGTTTGACCAAAGTGTTTTTTTTTTTTTTTTTTTCAAGTTTCTACATGTTTTTTAATGTTTCCAAGACTAAACTAAAATTACTCTTATGCATACAGATGTGGGTACTATTTGACTTGCGGTACACCAACAAGTTGTAGGTGGGCCAGCGCAGAAAAACATCGGGAGAGCAGTTCTCCAGGACTTGGATTACGCTGAGACCTTAGCAGAGTTGCAGGATCATATTGAGGGATTAACCCTTGGTATTCTAGATATTCGGATCGAGGAGTTACCTATGAGGTTGTAGCGCCACACTATTGATGTTCCTAATCGTTGGGTTAGGCTTTTGTGCATGATAGCATACGCTGTGACTTATTACCATGAGCACCACTAGATCTACTTAGGATATTTTGTATGCATTTTTGAGTTTTCGGGTCAGATGACCAAATGTGTCTTGCGCACAAATTTTGTAAAAACTTTTAAAACACCTATCTATTTTACTTTCAAAGTTTTTTATGGTTATATGCAATCCTATTCAACTGATGATGTAAATTGAAAATATTACTTTTACATATGTCACAAATGTTTATTTAAAACATAATTCACTAGAGAATCAGTTAATGTGTTAAGATTTCTGGAAATATGTTGATATTGAATGTGTTCAAAACGTCTTTCCAAAATACGAACTCTAAGGAATATACAAAAAATTGTTGGATTTCAGACAGTGTAAATGTTTGTTAGTTGTAGTACAATGAGTTGCGAGTCCAACGTAACGATGATTCGGCGAATGCTAAGTGAAATGGCATTAGAGAGTAGTTCAATCAATGCGCTATATTCGACAATATTGTTTGTCGATCGACTGATACAAATCCCTTGAAAACTCACTAACTCGCCACTTGGAACGAAAATGGCCCATGTTGTAGAAGGCAAATTCTGCGTACTACGACTAGCACCATCGACATAACCAACAAAAGGTTCCGAAGACTCTGACATCTGCAACAAATGCAAAGCGGATTACTAACTAGATAAAAATCTCTAAAAGACACACACACACACACATGCAATGGAAGCATATATATAGTGAGTTTTACTACACTTAATCAAGCATAGTAACGTTTGAGGTACAATCCGTTTCGGGGTTGCGACAATGAAATCCCATCATAATTTCCTAACTCGTAGGCTCCTTTTGTCGTAGGCTCCTTTTGCCAGAACACACTTGACAACATAAGGACCCATCCACATTGGTTCGAATTTCCCTTCTTCAAGTTTATCAGCGTCTTGATCATAAAGCAAGACCAGGTCCCCTTCTGATAGGATACGAGGCTTGACATTCCTATCGTATTGCGCCTTAATACGTTTCTTATGTGCTTCGTTGGCCAATGCGGTATCACGACGGGTTTCATCCAGATGGATTAATTCCAAGAAACACGTTTCTTCTTCAAAAGTGTCGGGTAACAGGTCAATTGTGAGTTTGAGCGATGAAATTTCACATTGTATCGGTAAGATTGCTTCCAAACCATACACCAACTGAAAGGATGTAAATCCAGTTGCATTTCTCACCGAGGTTTGATATGCCCACAAGGCAGAGTACAGGATTAAATGCCAATTCCTTTTATGAACACCTATCATTCTTTGCAACATCTGCTTCAGGACCTTGTTGATGCTCTCAACTTGTCCATTCACTTGTGGGTAATATGGGGTAGAACTATTATGTGACAGTCCTAACTTAGCAGCCAACTCAGCCATCATGTGATTGCGAAAATGCGACCCATGATTTGTAACTATGGCTTGTGGTACACCAAATCAGGCAACCACATGGTTAAAAAAGAAAAAAAGCAGATGTTTTGTCGCTGTTGTTCAATGTTGGCATCGCCTTGGCTCATTTGGTAAAATAGTTAATGACGACTGTAATATAACCATGCCCCCTAGCCAAAGTGGGGTTACATGTTATAAAGTCAATGCCCCATTTGGTGAATGGGCCAACAACAATGACTAGATGCAATGGTGCAGGTGGTAATCTGGTTTTTTGGTCGTATATGTGACATGTATGACAACTTTTGACAACAATAACACAATCTTTAAATATAGTTGGCCAGAGGTAACCGACACGAAGAATTTTTTGTGCGGTTGCATATCTAGATTAGTGTCCACCACAGGCACCTGAATGGCAATCATTCAATGTTTTCTCGGCCTCCTCATGTGTGAGGCACCTCCGTAAAATTGTATCGATACCACGACGGTAAAGTGTGTCACCAATGATTAGATAATCTTTGGCTTGGTAACAAATATGTCGTTGTTGCAAGTGAGAGGTATTTTGCCGAAAAGTTTGGGTTTGGAGATAAATCAATATATCTCCATACCAGGTGTCAGATGACGAAATTAGAAACAAAGACTCAACCAAAATTAATGGTTCAGATGTTGAATCGATGGAGGTCGAGGGAAGGTCACATAGTAACTCAGCAAAAACTAGAGATTTCTTTGATTTAGACTTGATGAATTCTAAATCAAATTCCTGTAGAATAACTATCAATTTTGAATATTTGCCCTCTAGCAATTGACGTGACAAAATGTATGTCATAGGGTTGCAATTTGAAATGACAGTTGTTTTTCGTAACAAGATATAATGGCGAAATCTTTGGACAACTTGGACAACTGCCAAAGCTAGTTTTCGACATAAGAGTACTTACTTTCTGTATCATTGAGATTATGACTCAAGTAATAAATAGGATGTTCAATCCCGTTTTCTTCCTAGACTAAAACCATGCTAATGGTTGTATCTACAACATCGAGATACAGGTAATAGTCATTTTGGTAATTTGGAGAATACATTAATGAAGTTCTAATCAGGGTATCTTTAAGAGCGTCAAAGGAAGCTTGCGCAACCCGATCCCAATGAAAGGATATCTCCTTTTTCAAAAGACGTGTAAAACCTTTAGCCATTTCAACGTAATTAGGAATGAACCTCCTCAGAAAGTTGGCTTTCCCTTGGAGTCTCTGTAACTGTAAAAGATTTGAAGGTGGAGGCAAATCCAGAATTGCCTAAACCTTTAATGGATCCAGTCCAATCCCTTCTCGAGACACTACAAATCCAAGCAAGCGACTAGAACCAACGCAAAACACACATTTGTGTGGATTGAGTTGAATCTTGTAGTGTCGGCACCGTAAAAATATTGCTCTCAAGTGTTGCGGGTGATTAGTCCGCTTTCGTGAATGAGTAGGTAAATCATCAAGGTAAGGTTGAACAATGTGCTTGATGTCATGGAAGGCATAATTCATTGCCCTCTGAAATGTGGCTCCAACGCTCTTCAAACCGAATGGGAGTTTCCTATAGGAGAATGTGCCCCATGGACAAATAAAAGCCGTTTTCGATTGGCTCTGTGGGCGTATATTGATTTGATTATAGTTGGAAAATCCATCCATAAATGAGAATATATCGCATCCGACACATTCATCAATAATATGGTCGATAAAAGGAGTAGGATAATTGTCCTTTGGACATGCCTGATTTACATACCTATAATCGACGTACTCTCGTATTGTTCCTTGTTTCTTCATGACAGGAACAATGTTGGAAACCTAGTCAGTAAGAGGAACATGGTAAATAAAACCAGCGCGCAAAAGTTTTTCAACTTCTTCTTTAATTGCAACAACTTTCTTTGGATGAACAAGTCAAAGCCGCTATCGAACTGGCTTGACATCAGGGTACATTTTAATTTCGTGTTCAACAATACTAGAGTCAATGCTTGGCATCTCCTCGTAAGACCATGCAAAAATATCTCTAAATTCACGAAAGAGAGTACGATAATTATTATGTTCCAATGGAGAACAAGATTTGCTGACATGAATGTTCTCTACAACATTAGGCTTGGTTGAAATATTAATAGAAATCGTTTCTTCAATATTTGATAGGTTTCGCTCAGATTTGATTGTGTCTATGAAAATTGAATTCGATAGGAAATCAACGACTAATGGGTGTTTTAGTTCATTTGAATAATCTTCAATGTCATCTAGAAGATGGAAATGGTGATGATAATCTTCCCATGGTCCCTCTCCTATCGTCATTGATTGAATGATTCCTTCATCCGTAGAATGTATATCTGAAAAAGGATCTGAAAAGGTATTGGCAAAGAAGGCTAGCTGATCAATGACTGTGATTCCACCTTTAAAAGGGAATGCAATAGTACGAAAGTACGTGGAAATGTTGTAATCGAGGGGTCCGTCAACTATCTCAACTTCAATAGTAATTGTTTTTCCCCCTAGTTTGATTTGCACGTTACTCAAAATCCCACATGGAGTATATGTTCTTCCATCAAAATCTTTTAACGTGGTTGGTGATCGTGACAACGACGGTGAACCAAGTGTTTTCCAGCAGCTCATGGACATAATGCAAGTAGATGCCCCCTCATCAATAATAGTTCGGTGAACATTCTTATTGAGAGATTTTACTTGAATTAAAAAAGCTAATTGGGTCGGTAACTGTGGTGTATATCCCGCATGGTTAGAAACCACAAGATTTGAATCTGTAGGATTTATTTCGCCTGTTGTTGACAGTAAAGCCTATTTCTGGGAGGGACAGTTTTGCAACACCTCGAGTGTTGACATAGTAGAAGGTGATTGAGCAAGATCTTCCACTATTTTATAATTTTGAGCTGCTTGAGCCCGAGGATTAAATGTTTATTTGTGCACCACTCCCTTTGGTGGTTTTATTGTCAATTCAGGTACAATGGGTGGAACCTTTTCAGATGAAGTCGAAGTCGAAGGATTAGGTTGATCAGTGGCCTGATTATTCGACGATGACGACAAATTTCCATAATCTTTGTTTCTCGTTGACACCAAAACTTCGTTTTGTGGCTTTGTGATGGATAACATCAGTACTTGGGATGTGGAAGCATGGTCTGTTGCAACCAAATGTGTCTCTGGGGTTGGAAACAGATCAGTCAACACTACCGATGTATTTGAAGTCTTTAAAAGTTTAGAGACCTCAATGCGGTGTGGACAATCTCTTGTAAAATGCTTATCATTACATATCAGACATAGATAACGAGGTTTCCTTGCTGAAGTAGAGGAATCAGATGATTTTCCTGGAGGGGAATTATCTTGTTTCTTTTTGTTTTCACCCTTTTTCTTGCTCGCTGGTTGCTTTGGATTTTTTCTTTTGTCAGATGACACGACATTAATCTCAGAGGCAAGAGTATTTTCTGATGCATTGGTAGTTTGATTGGAGATAGCAAGCGTCTGACCAGATGATCTTCCTGCTGTTTGCGTGCTCGACGAACCGATCACACCATCGCCGACATGAGAGTCCTTACTCAATTGTGGAGGGGGAACAACAAAAACTGGTCGAGGTGCATTGGGTATTTTATCATAAACTGTGCCGGATTGTGTGTAAATGAAATCCAAGTATTGGGCACGAGCAATAACTTGCTCTTCTGTGACAACTCCACCTTTTGCCACATCCTCGGTGATTGATGGCACAATGATTTTATGAACCACTCAGCTAAAAGTTGATCGGGAACATACGTCTTAACCATTCGATGACGACGACACCACTCATGAATATGGTATGATATATGGGTAGCAGTAGTCTGTTTAAAGTTGGTTAGGAGTTCCGTTCCAATCTCGTATCTGATTGGTAACTGGAAGTGGGTCAAAAATGTAGTGGCTAAATTTGTGAAATTATCGGAAGAAGCTCTTGGTAACTCAATGTACCATTTAGCAGCTGGACCAGTAAGTGTTCTTTGGAAAAGACAGAGTCTAACTGAATCGTCATTTAAGGAGTTTGATGAACACCACAAATGAAAGGTCATGACATGATTTGATGGGTCTTATCCAGGATTTCTGTTAAATTTCGGAATGTTAGATGGTAACTTATGCAGAATTATTGGCCACCAAGGTGCATATAAGATTGGATCATTAGTGAGCCGATTTAAATATGGTAATTCTAAAGTTGCTACAAATGGAAATTGTCGATTCAAGTCAGGTTGAACATACCCAGGATATGATGGAATTGCCTGAGCAATAGGTTTTTGCATACTGACATAGGGCATCTACATTTGGTAACCTTGGTATGGTTGTTGTTGAACAAAACCAGCATAAGGTGGTTGTTGATAACCAGGTTGAATGTTTGGTTGTCCATAACCTGCAAAGCCTTGTTGACCAAGACCTTAGTAAGCTTGAGATTGACCAAAACCAGGTTGAGCCTGTGGAACAAGTCCAAACTAGGGTTGGAATTGCTAGAATTGGGGTTGGTGAAATTGAGGCTGCCATGGTTGTTGAATCAACTGTTGTTGTTGTTGGTACAACTGTTGTTGATTTAACAGTTGTTGTTGTACAACAATGAAAGGTTGGCCAGATTGTGAATAATCTATACCAGTGTAAGCCTGGGTCAATCCAGATAAGGGTATACTAACTTGAGGTTGTTGCTGAACTCCAGAAACAAGTGGTTGTCGCACAATAACCTAAGGAACTTGAACTTCTTAACCTGAAACTTGTGGTTGCAAGGTAGAAGGATCAATTTGTACCGGTTGAGATACAACAGTTTGAACTTGTGACTCTGGTACAGTAGTAACAATAGATGTAGTAGGAATAACTGACACAGTTTGCATTGGTTGTGTTGGATACACAAGCCTCGATTGAACTAGCATTGCTAGTTGCCATTGAAAAACTCTAATTCCAGATTGCTCTGAATACTGCGGGATATTACCATATGGTAGTCCTCCGGAATAGGAAGGATACGATGAATAAGCATATTGCTCTTCATATAGTGGCAATCCATTGTTTAATGGATACATAGGTCTTTGTTAACCAGATTGCCTAGCTTGATACTGATATGCAGAATCAAACTGTTGAGTTCCCGTTAGAGAAAACCAGGGAAAATTCCGGTTGAGGACATGGGTGATGACCGTGGTGTAGAAGAAACCCCTGAGTGGGTTCCAGACAATGATTGGTAACCAACTGGGACAGATGATTCACCATACAAGTGCGACTCAGGTGTGGTAGAAAACATCGAAGAGGTTGCAACAGAATATTCTGTTGCAGTTGCATTAGATGATACAGTTTGAGATGTTGACGGTTGTTCAGCCAAAGTTAACTGACCCAAAAGTTGTCCTAAAGAATCGACGGGTACTTGAAAAGAAGCAGGATCAAATGGAACGAAAAAATCAAGAGTATGAGGGTAAAGATAAAGCCCAGTTCCAAAGTGAAATGGGGTTCCAGGTGTGGAATCTTCTTCCAATTCCTCCTCTATAACAATTAAACTTGGTGGAAGAACTTCATGTCAAGTTTGTAAAAGATTTTTGGTGTTGATAAAGTTGAAGTTTCAATAGTTACTAATGTCTGAGGGGTAGCCGGTTGATCGACTTCTGGTAAAGTAACAACTTTTGAATGTTCAAATTCAAAGTCTAGATGTTCAGGTAGATGAACAACAGTTTCAGAAAGAGGTTCTTGAATAACTTCAGGTTCATATGTAACTTTTGTTTGAACTAGGATAAATTTTGGATTAACTTTAGGTTGAACTGATTCAAGTTCAGAAGTACTTTCTTGTTGAGAAACTTCAAGTTTGAGGATCAACTTGTTGTTGAACAACGCTGGTTACTGTTTCACTAGGATCAATGCTAATGTCCTCAAGTAATTGTGAAACTTCTTCTTTAGAAATAGATGGGCCAGAAATAGTTGGAGTAATTGGAGTCTCAGTACTTACGGAAAAAGATGATGCAGGTAATTCAGATGAAGAACTAGGAGTGCTTGATGTACTAGACTCAGTTAAGCGAGACTGCTTTTCCTGAATTGGTGTCGCTTCGAGAGGCAAAGGTGGTTTGTTTGTTGTTCTCTGTGAACGACAGGGTATGGGTTGATGTTCCTCCACGATTACTGATTAATTTTGTTATCAGAAAAGAAATAAACAAAAAGGGGTATACTAGGAAAAAGGTTTACCAAGCAAATGTGAACTACAAATTACCTCCTGGCGAACCAAGAAGTATGGGCAAGCAATCTCCCCGAATGCTATGTTTGGTGTATCATAGTTTACAAGGCAGTCGATGGATAACAACCTAGAGTTGTCCTCCCATATATACCCGAAGGTACATGGAGGCCTAGTCCGTATAACCGCTGTCTAATGCAAAACCGCACATTGAGAGAATTCCCATATACTTTACGTATTGTAACACTGCCCTATATACCCAAAGGTACGTGGATGAGCTACGATATACTCACGTATGTGGAATGAGGGATCACACTCAGGATGTATTGCAGACAAGTTATCGACAACTACTTTGTTTTATGACGCCGGAACACGTCTCTAGCCTAGAACCAATAAATGTTCTCGTTAATGACAATGCTCCATTAGGTAAATTGATGTTTATTTTAAGTTGATCTTGCTTAGGAATTTGTCTTTCAAGTTCACGACGTGATGTATTTTGAAATTCCTAGGAATGCAACTATCATGATACGCATTCTTTCCAATCAATTTAACGATGAAAATCCTAGCTACTTAGGGATAGAGCAATCAGATTTCTTTTTATCAAAGAGAAAAGAGCACAATGTAAATGCAATTTCCCTACACTTTTTCTATCAACACACACAAACTTTTTCAATGCAACATGCATGTATTTCTTTTCGATTCCCTTAATGTGAATATGAACAAAAAGGAAATATGCACATACAACCAATCAGTCTTTCATATGAACGAAGACTTTTACGACAGTTCAAATTCGAAGGAAGAGAAGACTTTACGACACTTTCTTTCGAATGAAGATTAATCAATTATATCCTAACTTTGACTATTGATCGATAATGACAAAGAAAACATGAAGAAACATTAATCAATCCTATCAAAGTTGGGCTAGACTAGGAGATAAAAACTTTTTTTCTGAGACATATCATTCATTGATCAATCAACAAACAATCAAACAGAGAAAATTTGGCAAAAACTCTTTCCAAAGGTGGGAAACTGATCCTAGGAGGATTAGCGCAACCTAGAGTGGGAGACAGTGCGCTTCAGAGCACTATCCCTAAGCTAGGGATGCTCTGCAATGTATTGTGTCCCTCACAAGCCTGCGCTGGTGATAGTAAGCCATTTCAAGAGGCAAATTGACACAGTTTTGACTATTTTTTAATGTAAACAGCTGAATGACAATCGATGAACATAAATAAAGTCTACAAGGATGTCTTAGGAGGTGGATAAGCTACTGGGAAAGAGGATTCTTCCCCAGCGGAGTTGCCAATTTGTTTTGGAGAATTTAGCATCTACGGATAAACACTAATTCACCAGACAAGTAGCTATGCCTAGACCAATAGTTTAAAGTGTTTTAGACTTTTCCTATAAGCAATAGATAAGAAGAGAGGATAGAAGGCCTACCTGTAGTTTTGCTTTCCTCTCGTCTCCCTTGTATCAATTCCGTCGCTCCTTCCCGTACTTAATCTGCTTGAGGAGTACCCTGTAAACACAACAGAAGACGAAAACCGATCAAAGCATATGATCCATTGCATATAAATGAAAGGAATCAGAAGCAATTCATACATATAAGCATTATGAAAGAACACAACATATGGAAAAAGGTTCAAACACTTTATTAGATAAAAGAAGGAATTACAACCATCCATGTCTGATTCAAGGTCATTCCTTCAGCTTGGATCCCATCCACATCACATCAAAAGAAAGACAAGCTTGTGGCATCACATCATTTGCTCCAAAGTCAAGTCTCATAGCAACATTATCTCCTTACAATTCAACATAATCCAACCCCTGATCGCTTAGATGAGTGGTCAATTTATAGGAATATGAAGGAGGTTTTGTCATTAATGGTGACATTGAATGACCTTCCATACTTAGAATTAGTTCCATGGAGGAAGGGATGAGAAGATAGGATGCTCCTTAACTCATTTCTCATCCATTTTCGAGTTCATACGAGTTGATAAGACAGGGAAAATTCTAGATGACTCTAAAACATAAGAATATTCCCCAAACCCTATGTGAATTTCGTTCATTCTCGCTTAGCGCAGGTGAAAGAAACCTAAGTTCTCTGCAAATCACCCTGGCAGTGGAATTAATTGCTCTGCAACGCACCTTCATAAGGGCTTACCTGCACTAGTCCCTCTAGAGGCAATTTCTGGATGTCTTCAAATCATGAAACTGTCTGGGAAGGAGGCATTCAAAGGGTTGACTTGTTTAGGGCATGAAACAACTGAAATTAGGGTTTGATGAGCCCTAAGACACTGATCTGAATGTTGGGATTTGATGTGCCCAAATGGATTTGTAACAATATCCAATCAGGTGGACGTAATTCCTCCTATAGTACTTTAGGTAGTAGTGGATGGTTCCTCGCAGATATCTCAAAATATGTTTTGCTGCTATCCAATGATCATGCTTCGACTCCACTTGGAATTGATTGAGAACATTTATTGCAAAGCATATGTCTGGTCAAGTATTCACCAAGTACATCAGTGAGCCAATTAGTTGCCTATGCTTGGAAGGATTCACCAGGCTCGATTCAAAACTCCTTAGCCTTTTCAAGTTTTTGATCATCGGAGTTGTCATGGTTTTCAAGACATCATGTCAAACCTCTTCAACATCTTGATTACATACTTCCCTTGACCTAGATAAATCTCGTCAGATTCTTGCTAAACTTCTAGTCCCAAATAGTAGTGCATCACCCCTAGATCCTTCATGTCAAATCTTGTTGCTAGTTTCTTCTTACATTCTTCAATTCAACCTTCTACACCTGTCAAGAGAAGATCATCTACATACAAAAGAATGATTACTGGTTCACACTTCACAGCCTTAATATAAAGGTTCCAATCAACATAACTCTTTGTGAAGCCTAATCTCTGAAGGTATGCATCCATCCTAGCATACCATGCCCTTGGTGCTTGTTTGAGGCCATATAATGCCTTCTTCAATATTCAAACATATGCCTTTCTGTCTTTAACTTCAAATCCCAAGGGTTGTTCTGTATAGAATTCCTCATCAATTGTGCCATTCATAAATGCAACCTCGACCTCCATTTGGTGTATGTTCCATCTCATTGACGTTGCCAAAGAGACCAATGGACATATAGTTGTATACCTTGTTGTTGGAGAAAATGCCTCTTCATAGTTGATGCCTTCAAGTTGAGAGAAAGTCCTAGCCACAAATCTTGCCTTATACTTGTCAATAATTCCATCTGTTGCATGTTTGATCTTATAGATCCATTTGGAAGCTACCACATATTTCTCTTCGAGCCTAGGCATGATCTCCCAAACTCCATTCTTCACTATTGATTGTTATTCTTCATTCATGGCATCCTTCCATTCTTGATGATTGACAACTTCTTCAAAAGTGGATGGCTATGCTTCTATTAGTTTTGTCATGTACGTTGCATACCCAGAATATCGTTTGGGCTTCTTGCTTTCCCTGAATGTACCCTGAGTTGCTCCATGACCTTCTGCATCAGGTAGCGTTGACTTCAACCAATTAGGTCTCTTTCTTGATTCAAGGATGACCACATGTTGAATAGGTTCACTGGGACCTTCATCTTCATGGTGAGATTCTTCTTCTTCTTTGTCAACTTCTTCTTCACTGGAAGTTCTTCATCATCAGAGTCCTCTGAAAGTTCCTTTGATTTCTTGAATGCATTACTTTCATCAAATATGACATATCGACTGACTTCTATACAATGTCCTTATTTTATGTAGATTCTATAGGTCTTACAGGAGTTTTTGTAGCCAACAAATGTTCCTCTCATGCCTGATGAATCTAACTTATTTCTTTTGTCCTTCGGTATATGAATATATACAGGACAACCAAATATTCAGAGATGATCTACATTTGGTTTCTTGCTCGTGAATACTTCTTACGGAGTTCTATTATCTAGTGACTTGTGGGGACTTCGACTTTGAATATATACAGTTTCCTTAGCGGCTTCTCTCCACAGAAATTTTGGTAGATCTTGATCATGCAACATTGCTTTTACAGTTTTTTCAATGGATCGGTTTGTTCATTCTACAACTCCATTTTGTTCGGGATTGTATGGGACTATCAACTCCTTCTTAATCCCAGACTCCTCACAGAAAGCTATAATTTCCTTGGATTTATACTTCCCATTATTGAATCTTAGTACCTTGATTTTCCTTTCTGTAAGGTTTTCGACTTCAACTTTGAATTCTTGAAATTTTATAAATACTGTCCTTGGATTTCATCAAGTAAACCCAAGTTTTCCTTGAATGATCATCTACAAGTGTGACATAATATAAATGACCTCCAAGTGATTTAGGAGTCGTAGGACCACAAACATCGAATGAATAAGATCCAAGATTTATTTTGACCATGAAGCACTGCTTCCAAATGGTCTCTTAGTATTCTTACCCAATGCACATCCTTTGCATACTTCTTCGTGATCTTCTTTAAATTTAGGCATTCATTATAATACAAAACTTAAAGTTGGAAGGATTTTGAAATGAAGATGGCCAAATCTTCTATGCCAAAGTTCACATGGGCTGATTTCAATGTGAACCAAAGCTTGTGCAAGAGGAGATATCAACCTGCAAAGTATTCCTTCATGAATACCAATTACTCTGACATTCTCTATGCTTGAGTTCTTAGTCCATACTATAACTCTTCCATCAATGAAAGATACTCTATCACCCTTATCTTCTAAACTTGAAATAGAAAGTAAGTTCTTATGCAAATCTAGAACAAGTAGAATGTTATAAGAAGAGCTTCGGCGTAAATCACATGAAAAAGACCTTTGTCGACGCGTTTCGAACCAACGCAGTTGGTTCATCGTCAGGACAAGTTGGTTCGAAACGCGTCGACAAAGGTCTTTTTCATGTGATTTACGCCGAAGCTCTTCTTATAATTATGATGGATCACAGAAGCCTCAATTCTACAAGTAGAATGTTGTTGAGATGGATGTTGTTTCCATTTTCTAGCTCTATAGAGGTTGATCCAATTCCTCTTAGGCTTATTATCTCCAAGTTCCACTAATTAAGAATATTTTCCCTTTGATAATGGCTTCATTTGTTTGTGATGACCAATCATGTGTCTATATGCACCACTATTGATTACCCAAATGTTCTAGTCTTGGAATGTGCTAGTGAGTGTTGAGAAGAGTCCTTCATCCTTTATCTTGGTTACTTCCTTCTCTGCAGTGAATAGAAGATTCCATGCTTCCTTGATGCCTTTATTGAGATGGCTTGCTACCTTTGAACACTTCTTGAAGAGCTTCCTCAATGTAGTAGAGATCTTCATAATGCCCTTAGCCAACCTTAGCTCTGATACCATGTTGAGAAATCTATAGGGCAATGATTACAATGAATTCTGTTTACTTGATAATTGCTTGTGATATCTTTTTACTTATTATCTTTGTTACTTATTATTATATGTGTGTATCATCAAAAAAATACCAATAACAAGAAGAACAAAAACACAAAATATAGGTTGCAAGCCAGGGCCAAAACCTCTCCACTTGAGAGGAAATCCTGCAAATCTCTTATCTTCCTTATAGATTATTTAGTTGATGAATTCCAAGACCTTAAGACTGACTCCAATACCCTCCAAGACCAAGACCAACCTCTCGGAATGATGTGCTAACCTTGATCCAGTCAAACCTAGTCAAGTCTCTTCAGTAGCACTTCTTCAACCTCTAGCTGCAGAATTTTGACCTCCATTGCAGATATGAAATTCGCCCCCCCCCCCCAAGCAGTTGTTACTGCCACACATGTGAAGCTTTGATCTTCCTTCTGAGCCTTCTTTTGACCTTCACTTACCTTTCCCGCACTTCTGGATCTTGAGGATGACCCTTGGTGACTTTCGCTTGACCTACTTGCCTTCTTTTCTCCAAGATCGAACTTGTAGGTAGAAACCTTAGTCCTCCTTAGCATGTGTGAGAGAGAAATAGCCCCAAAAAAACTTTCCTTCGTCCTCTTCCTTTTTCGATGCCTTCTTTTGCCTCCTTCACTAGAATGAGTGATGGATGAATGTCTCTCAAGGAGGACGAGTTCCTTCCTATATATTTGCTCTTCAAGGTGGATGTGGCTCTTCCTTTTAGGCTGACTTTCCAGCTACGAGGTCGACTTTGTCTTGGAGGGTATCTATACACTTTTTAAGATTTTTTTTTTTTTTCTTTACAAGTTTCAATGTGTCTGATGGAGTCTTCAACTTATGACAATGACTATTTGACTTCTTGACTTAGGACAAACCCTAGAAGCACTCAATGGGTGCTTGACCTATAAAATAGAAGACATTGAGCATGAAACACATGCTCCAAAAATAATAATAATGATTTTCTTTCATCTTCCACTTTATAAGAATCAAAAGTACATTTCATATTTATAAAGACCAAACCTAGTAACACACTTTCAACAATTTCCAGGCCACACAGTGTATGTAATCTAATTTTCTACATTAACATGAATCTATTACTCCTAACTATCTTGACAGTAAGTATAGCTAAATAATATTATGAAAATTTGCAAAGGCTTGTACAAATAATATTTGAATACAAAATTATGCCCAATCAAAATTGCCTTTACTACATATTGTATAACTCCATCTAGTGAAGCCATCTAATGAAATTGTGTTAGACAAATAGCCTTCTTTAGAATTGTTGGGTATTGATAGGATCCCACTAGTAGTAAAGAGTAAGAAATGTGAGAATAGTCATGAGCAATCATATAGATATTTAAAACAAACAACGGCTCAGGAGGGGATGCAACGAAGATTATTAATCTGATCATTTCATTGCTTTTCTTGAGCACTTGCAACTTCACGTAAAAACGAATACTTATTTTGCAAGTTTTTAATTTTTAAAATTTTAAAATTTAAACTTAATTTACGATTAACAAAAAAACATTTCAAAGTTTCAAATTGAAAAATCAAGTTAATTTACTAAGTCGTTTCCTCCTAAATGCTATAAAAAATTAACAAATTTTACCATTTATAAATATTTCGTCAATACTGATATTTCATATCCACAACTTATATTTTGACATAGACCAGAGTTAATGGTACACTATGAAATACATTGACATATAAATCCTTTGATAAACCCACTCTTAACCAAAATACCATGCAAATCTTAATAAAAATTTAATTTGTTTTCAGTGGTATCACTATGATATGAATCACATGAGATAGTGAGAAAATCAAAAGTTCGTTATATATTGATAAGTATATAGATAAACATGGGCACATACTAACGTGGAAGGGTGTTTTTTGTTTTTTTTCTACGTATCAAGTCCTCTTAACCCAAGTCGTAGGAAAAGAAAAAATCATCCTAACTCAAGTTGTAATTAAAACTACATATTTCCTATTCCAGGATTTTTTCATCTTTAGCTTTTACCTAAATCCATTGCCTATCAGCCTAAAATTTTCCATCATGAGTGCTTTTCTCCTCATATTTAAGTGTGCCCATTACTTGATGAATACATCATGTTGAGAACACATAGTGGTTAGTAATATGTTTACAAACAATTTCACGACAAAGACTATCATGTATATCATTAAAGTGAGTTTTTGCTTATTTTCTCTATGGCCATGATTCTGGTTCTTGATTAACATAGCCGCTCTCAAACGCTTTGCTTCATAGTATGTTGAGTTGGGATGGAAGGATTAGGAGAGTTTCAAAACCATTATATATTTTTATTATAAACATCCAATTTGAAAGTGAAAATGTAGAATATCACAACCCCTTGTAAAGATTTATTACATAGTTCCTTTGTGGGGAAAAATTAAAATTTCTAATCAAGGGCGAGAATGAAAACCACATTCTCATATGCTAATATCACGCTATAAAAGGAAAGTACATGTATGCACTAAAAACGAAAGGGCTCTTTCTTTAGCAATGACTACCAACCATAACATCTAGCAAGAATGGAAAATGAGTAGTCACAGATCTGTTCTCCTACCTTCTAGCAACAATGTCTCTTAGTTTTCTAACAAAATTGGTTTTAAAAAGAAGGCAAATTATGGCAATACATTAGTATATTATGTTGGAAGAAAGTTGTCATTGATGTTAAAGAGTGACAAAATTGGTTTTTAAAAAAAGGCAAATCATGACCATACATTAGTATATTATATTGGAAGAAAATTGTCATTGATATCAAAGGGTGAATAGGTCGATGATGAGTTGAAGAAACCCCTATATTTGTTTATAGATATACTTGCAAAAGCTATAAATTTGGATGCAAGACCATCGCCATTTGGTTTCCCTCATGCCATTAAATTTGATAGATTGCAGGGCTCGTGTGCCCTCTTGGTTGGAGAGATATTCATGTTTGAAATTTGTTCAAAATCTGCTCCAAATTGAATGGGTTTGACCCCGTAAAATGTATGATAAAAATAAGCTTAATATCTAATTCATGAAATCCAAAAAAGGGTGCAAAATTCATGGTCTAAGGAGAAGTCTTTGCCACAGCCACAGGTGGCTTTGATTTAAACTTAAATGTAATATTTTTATTTTGAAAAACCTTGAGTCAACTCCATTAAAAAGGGTAATTTTTTTGAAGCAATTCATAAAGGTTTTGTGCGCAGGTTGGGCCAACAAATTAAACCTCTTCAAATCTCCTATAGGTAAGTCAACCCGTGAGCCTTCAAAGGATGCATTCAAGCATCGATCGACATACAAAAATTCCTTTGATTCTGAATAGGCCGAGATTAGAATGAAGCAGTTATTGCAGGTCGAAGATGGCACGCTTTCTGAGATGGTTTCTTGGGTGTTTTCTTTTTCGTTAAAACATAAGCTTTTATGGTGAAACAATGCTGAAGAACTCCCTTTTGAAGGCCAAATTCCCCGTGACTATTTTCTGGGTTTAAAATCTGAAATTGGAGTTTATAGTTTGAATACACATGTACATTGTGTTGATGATTTTTTTTTATTCACTCACACAACCTTTCGAATGCCTGATTTAGAGCCAAGTAGTTTTTAATACAACTTCGAAGTAAAACTAAAGAAATAAAATTGAAAGAAACCAAAAAAACTCTACAATATAAGTTGCAAAGATAAATCAAAATGTATTCTTAAAAAGAGGGCAACAAATTAATAATTTGGCAAGAAAAGCCAAACTCACAAACAAATTACTTTCAAGTTCAAATTTCGAATATATATATATATATATATATATATATTTTACTGCCTCCTCTTAAGATAACATATGATGAGACGAAAAACTATAATACACAATATACAGGTAACAATCGTCGAGAAAGAGAAATACAAATGTAATAATCAAAACACCAGGTGGTAAAAATATTGCAAGATTCTTCACTGATAATGTGAAAGAATAATGTTCAGATATGATTCATAAACTTGGCGAATTAGATGTTTGCACAAGGGACCTCTTAACAAATGACCACGTTTACAAGACGGTATTGGTCAAATGCCAACATACATAAACAACAAAATTAAACATGATTTGTTGTAGCTGGTTCATAAAGGCATGTTCAGAGACCGGTGAGACTGGTATGCTACTGCAAAAAGAGCCAACATCAATATTGACAAAATATGTAGTAGACATAAATCACCAGTAACTGAAATTAATGATGTTACTATTTAAAGGGATGATGTTACTATTTAAAAGAATCCCTTTAGATCAGTGTCTGAGTAATAGATATCTAAAAAAGAAGAAAACATAACCCAACTGAAGAATGAAACTATATCATACCAACTGTGTTACTATTTAGAGGATTCTTTCTTCCTTTCCAACTTGAATTTATACTAATTTATACTAATAACTTCTGAAAACAATTTGATAAATGTTTTTTATTTTAAAGAACAAGACTTTAAAACATAATTAGGCTTAATTATTCAAAAGTAATACAAATGGGCTGGGATCCTAAAAAATAGGAAATGACTCGAAACGGGGAGGACTCGCATCCATAAAACATTGTCTATCATAAAAAAATATAAATTAAATGCATGATGTGCACCATAAAAAAATATGCATGCATCACATAGGGTTTCCATTAGGAAACCAATAAAACATGAAACTTATATATAAGCTTGTGCTCATAATGATATCCAAGTCATCTATATAATCGATCGTAAGTCAAAACTATGGAGCCATGAGGCTGCATGTTAAAATAAAAGACCATCAAAACATATCAACCAAAACATCCAGTATTTGAATGTTCATCACCAAGACATGAATCATCAAAATATTTCTATTCAAATATCCAACATCAAAACAAGCACTATTGAAACCTGCACCATCAAATTCATGCCATATGCCTCCGTTGAAATCCATCGTCTGATTTAGAACTTACATACGAAAGGAGATGGATTATTCTTAGACCCTGTTAGAAATTGTTCCATGAAGAAGCATGGTTCCATTGCACACAACTGTTGTTGATCTTCAGTACCCCCTGAATAGATGTGAGATATGGCAGTGATCCTAGAGTAACATTATGATCAAGGTCTTTTGGAGAGTAGGCATTGTCAGGAGAAGTGGATGGGGGTCAAGGCGCAACAAATATGACATTTGAAGGAGTAGCAGAATGTCCATTAGTATGACTAGCAATAGTAGGAGAAGGGATGAATTTTGAATGTAGATCAAGAACATGTCTTCTAGAAGGTGAGGAGGAAGCATGTGTAGTTGAACGAGAACTAGAAACAAGATGTGGAACCCTAGAAACATTACCCCAAGCATTATTATCACATTCAGGTAAATTTTGAATTGGGTGTTTTAGCGATCATTTTCATTGACTGGTTCACTAGCAGGTTGAGGTCCGTGTATCTCTTGAATGTTAGGTGGGGCCTAAGAGGTGGAGTTAAAATGTTTTGATAAACAGGAGGAATGCAAGACACATTTGGCTATTGGAAAATTAAGTATGGAAACTATTTTAAGCAATTTTCCTTATCCTTGATAAAAGCTTGTGAACTTTTATTATATTCTTGTGTTCTTTATTATATTTTTTTCATCAAACAATTATCAAGAGCATAAACCATAGATATCATAAAAGACAATGGACACAAAATGTAGGCTCCAAACCAGACAAAAGCCCTCCAAGGGGAAACCCATAAATAATCTCTTCTCTTCTTATAGAATTTGCTTCAAGTGAGAACTCCACAACCCAAAACCCTAGACCAACTCCTCCAAACACCAAGTCAACCCTTCAAGAATTTGCTTCCTCAAACAAGATCAAGTCAACAAGGTCAACGAAGTCAAATTCCTTTCAATCTGCTCCAATCTCGGATTTTGGCCTCCTGCATCAAAATCTCGACCTCTTGCAACATACCTGCAACTCTGACCTCCCTGCAACTCTATTTTTTCGCACATGTGAGCTAGTATAGGGAAAACTTCTCTTCTTTTGGACTTCACTTTCTTCTCCTATCCTTAACTTCATTCCTTGCTTTTCTTGTTGGTTTCATTCCTTCTTCAAGAGATCAAACTATAGATATGTGTATCAAATGAGTTTGAGCTCCTCTTATTTAGAGTCTTCACATGAGGTCAAATTAGCCCTCTTAAGGACAACTTGTACTTGGATGATCATAGGAATTTCTAGACCCAAAATCATTAAATTTTACATGTCACAACTTGCCCAATAGGGTCTTATACAAATAATAATGACTTTCTTTACTCAAGAAAAATATTCTTTTGACATGAAAAACCCTAGAAGCATGAAGAACATGTTTTACCTAGATGAATATAAAAAAATGAAGCATTAAACCCATGCTTTAATTTTTTTTTCTTCTTCTTCTTGTAACATCAAATATACATAATGATTTGAGTACATTGACAATTATGAAGACCGAAACTAGTTACATTTTCCAACATTGGAGACCATATGTTGAGATGACCTATGATGGCCAACTGATGGAACTCATCATAATCAACATTGAAGTGAATAGAAAAGTGAATTTTCTTGTTCCTGCTAGAATTCCACCAGTCTAGTTGTCTATTCCTTCTTGCTCTACCTTGGTCCTATCCTTGAGAACTTCAACTCTTCTTTATAAATAGTCAAGCCATCATTCATAATTGAAAGACATATAAAACTATCAACTACTCATGTCACTTTACAATTACTACAAATCATTAGTGTTTAATCAAAAGAAGTTACTTCTCGTGTGTTTTCTGGAGAAAGAACAAGGGATAATATTATAAGCAGATGAAGTGGAGTGCAGGAAGGTTCAAACCCTAAATAACAACATTGTTTCCATGAGGCAACACATATTCTTCTTATAAACCATCACATTTCTTATTGAATAAGGACAATGCCACAATCCCTGAAATTATGTCTCAACAGTGGGTTATAACCCATCCACTCTTTTGCTTATTTAATCTTTATACTTCAGTGGAAATTTCACTGAAGAAGGGGCTCTTATTGTCGTTTTGTTCCTTGAAAGCAACTGAATCAAATCAGGGTTTGAACATGGGTTTTATGACTATAAAGATTTGGATTTTTATTTACATGAGAATAGCAACAAAAATCACATGCAATATTTTTGGAAAAGAACAATACAATAAAACAATTTGTGATGCAGGTGCATAGGCCAAGCACAAAAGTTGAAGAAGTCTGGACAAGAGCTTACCAATGTGATGGGATGGCCACATGGTAATGCCAGGAGGAAATTTTAAATGTTTTGTAAAAAATTGTAAATATTTACATTTGGAAGTGAGTTTTGATTTTTAGAATAAGTTGGAGAGGTCATTTTCTAATGTAAATATAGTTTTTTCAGTTTCTCTTATTTTGTGGAAAAGGGGAAATGGTTAACAATTTGTGACCCTTGGTTGTCATAATCCATTCCTTTTGGGAAACAATAAAATAAGAAAAGAGTGCTTGAGAAGAAGAGAGAAAATGAGAAGCTCTTGAGTGACGAGAAAAGAGAGGGAGAGTAGACTGGAACTCATTGTTTCTTTATGTAATTGTAGTCCTAAGTTTTCATACCTCCCTATACTTTCCAATCAGTGTGAGCAAGAAGGTATTTCTGTGTGAATGGTGTAAGTGAATTACAAATGGGACTGTAAGTTGGTGTGGTTTTAGATTGAATCAAAACCCCATTTTTGAAGAAAATAAATTTCTGCTTATGAATTGTTACTAATCGCAATTTTATTCCTGTGTGTTTGGTTAATTTTATAAGTTTGTACTTGTTCAATCAATTTACAATAAGAATTTGAGCATTGAAGCTTCAATCATTGTGTGATTTGTTCATGTATCTTGTGTATTCTGGTTGAAATTGTCTCAAAACCCACAGAGAAATGTACCACGATGTCTTGGAGCAGGAATGTGAGGTATTTACAGTAAATTGGGCATTGTAACATAGCATCCAGTTTTGAATTGATGTCCCATAATTTAGATTGGTTTTATGGTCGTTCAATGTGAGCTAGTGTGTAACCCCTAACAAAGAAAAGCAAGTGAAACCATTCACTGCTTCAAGGAGCTAGTCAAGGCCGTGGAGAGTTGGTAGAGAAAGGAGTTGGGTCATTTCATCTTCATGGAAACCGAAATACATAATTTTAATGGGCGCTACAAAATGACGAAACAATAAATTGGAAAACAAGTACTACAAAATCATTTCATAGCGACTGCACAAAAAATTTTCAGGATTGATGTTCAATTTTTAAGTGTCCTTTTAGATTACCCATTTCACAAATATTCTTATTCTTATATTGAATGCATATGTTAAATGTTTCATGAAATATGGTTGAATTGGATGTAAATTCAGATCTATGTGTGGAGTAAATTTAGGATATTGGTGCCGGTGTGTGGGCTAACTGCCATCAAGTGGTATCAGAGCTTGAACGCTCTTTGGTGATGAGATTAGAACAACTCAGTAAACAAGCAAAGTTTTGTTGATGAAATTTGGAACATGGAGAAGAACCCGATCTAATAAATATGATTGATGCTATGTTGCCAGGAAACGTGGGTTCGGGGACGGGTACGGGGACGGGGACGGGGATGGGGATGGGGACGTCATTTTCTGAAACAGGGTGCATGGGTTCGTCGGGGGTATATTATAATTTATATATATAATATATAAATATTATATTTTATAAATTATAATATAAGTGAATTTGTATATTTTTCAACTTTAAACAAGAAAACTAAAATACTTATGATTTAAACTTTAAATATTTAAACATGCACATCATTGAACATTCCACATTCACAATGAAATTTCAAAATTTCTAGTGTTATATCAAGTGCAAATTGGAGTTTACATATTAATAAGAATCATGATATATGTCCATTGTCATTCTACATTCAAAATTTGCCTTAAGGCATCTCCAAACAAAAACTAGGAAATTTTAAAATACTAAAATAAAAATAGCTAATAGTGAACAATGGCTTCTTCAAGCCATGTCATCAACATCACTCAGATCTTCAATTAGCATGCTCTTCAAGTAGGAATCACTCTCATCTTGAGGCTCTTTCTCATCCATAGCAACGGGAGGTAGCTCAATAAGGCCATCTGGTTGTATCTCCTCGCCCACACACATAGCATCATTTGTGTATTGGCCCCATCTCTTGAAAGGACCCTCCTTGTAACCAAGATCTTTTTGAGATATGAGACAAAGTGTGCTATGAATGTACACTAAGTTCTCTGCCTTCTTTGAGCCCAACCTATTTCTCTTTACTGAATGGATAAAGGCATAAGTACTCAAATTCCTCTCGAAAGATGCAGAACTAGCTATTTGGAATATTAGGGGAAGCCCATTAAATTAATTAAAAATTTAAAAATAAAAACTAAAATGAACTCCAAAGAACTCGATTTTGGGGTTCCAAGTATCCATCATCAGGGTTCTTCGTACCTGTCAAGACAAAAGAACCCAAATTTTTTTAATGGAGAACCCAGTTCTTCATAGAAGAACCCGGTTCTTATGGGTTCTTCTTAGAAGCACCCATACAAGAATCCGGTACTTGGGTTCTCGAACCCGGGACAGGTTCGAGAACCCCACCCCCAAGTTTGGGAACCCGTGCAACATAGGATTGAAGTGACTGCAGAATCAAAATCTGAAAGAAAGGAAACCAATAAAGTTTAGAATTCACAACAGAAGCATGGAAAAATTAGATTTGAAAATTTGATTGAGGTAACTTATTTTGTTTTAATTTTGAATGAATTTGAAGATTGATGATTGCATGGTGGAAATTTGATGAAGACCATGTATGGAAGAAAATCTACTTTGGGAGGAAGTAGATCATATTTGTTTTGAAGAAAAAAAATTCTAAGTGAAGGACATTGGAAGACCGTAACATTGAAGGAAGAGCCAACATATAAGACTACAACAACAACACATGTTCAAACATAGATTTGTACGATGAGTTGATGATTTCATCCAAGAAAAAAGAGAGTTCTTGATGAACATGCAAAAGGACCTTGTAGAAGAGATGGAGGAAAAGCAAAGTTCTTAAAGGTGAATGGTGAGAAGTTGAATGGAAAATCCAGACTAGTAGAGAGTGCTCATATGAGGATTCTAGAGGAAGGATTCAATAGAAATACCAGGAGAAGACTAGGCATGGATGAGCTTAGTATGGTATTTAAAAACAAGTTGATGGAGTCAACTTGTTGCATTGGCTTGTTTCCATCGCACCATGAGCAGGGCGAAGCTCATAGAAGAAGAATATTTGTGACTACTGATGGTCATAATAAAGGTTGGAAGGTAAGCCATAGGAAATCATATTGTGTTAAACTTGATAGAGAATTAGCTGAAATTAAGTTACAGTTAGAGATGATGAGAGGATTGCTACAGAGAAATGAGGAAGACCAAGGTTATAGATGGACTTTCAGGAAGAGAGTAAAATGGAATTTGTTGCAAGTGAAGCTGAGAAAAAGATCAAATGTTCAGTTAATGGAGAAACTGAAGGAGTTTGAATATAAGATAAATGCGTAGTTAGAGGAAAATCTCAAAGGAGTTGAGCTGCAACAAAAGACAATTGCTAAAGAGATTATTTGAGAACCTGAACCAGGATCAGTTCTTAGTGATAGTGATGAAGAAAATCTTGATGAGAGACTAGTTGAGGGTCTCACAAGCTGTGTAGACAATCAACATATGATGGTTGAGGTGTTAATGGAGAATATAGGCCATGATGATTTTAATTTTAACAATTGGTGTATGGATGTAGAAGTTGTTCTAGATGAAGGACAATGCATTGATTTTGTTTTGTGTAGAGAGGAGAAATAATCACTAAGTACTATTATACATGTGTTGGGCTCTTAATTGTCATTATTATTACCACTTATTAACATTCATTTCATCTATTTCCACTATTCTTTTATCACATTATTTACCATAATTTATTATATAATTTCATTTCATAATCATTTATGCTCTTGTGGATAAATAATATTTGATCTCATTTATTTTTAATAATTAATGATTATTATGCATGATTTTGGTTTATTCATTCGTTATAACCTCACTCATGATTTTAACCTCCAAGATCTCTTACAGTTTGTAGATTTTGTCTTCAACAAATAATTAGATATTCCAACTCAGGAATTCGCTAGCATAAGAAGCGACAGTTTTGCGTTGGACATTTTGGGTAAATAAAAACGAACTTGGAAAATTCGAGACATGGGTTTTTTTCATAACAGACCAAATCAGTTTCTTGTGAGTAGTTTTCAGAAATTCGGTTTGTATTGGGAGAAAATCAAGGTTCTTTGAAGGACATATTTGTAGATTCGCTGTTGCTGCCATTTTCAAGAATTGCCAAAATTGTAATAACCAAATTCGACTTGTTTTAGCTGAATCATGATGGATAGATCTCTCAGATATCATCTTGAATAGTGAGATCAGTTTGTTGCAAGTTTCGTTTGGATGTTTCTATATTTAAAAGACATAATCAAGAGAGAGAGGGGAGCTCGCTGATTTAAGAATTGAGCCTTGTAATAGTGGAACTCTTGTTAATGAAATTTCCAGCCTTCTGATATTTTTCTCAAATATGTGAGTTAAGCACAACCTTGACCAGGGAGTTGGGCCCACTCTTCTGATCAGGTGATGTATGTGTGTCTTTTTTATGTATATTTTTTTACTTGTTGTATTTTCTTTATTTCCGTTACAAATTTCCATAGATTGTTGTGAATGCTTTTCTTTCTGCAATTTAGTTTTCATTACTATAACAATGATACTTTAATTTCTTAGTCACGAACCCTTGGTCAATGTAATATTATAACCTTGCTCCTGCATATACCTTGCGTGTTACCTTGAAAAGTGTACGCACCTGGATTGATGAATTAATGTAGGAAACAAGATTGAATAATTTGTTCATACTTGGACACCAACATTTTGGTGTTGTTGTCGGGGAAGGCTAAAAAGGTGCAAGACACGATCTGTATCGACCCGAGGGTCAATCTCTCATCCTAGGGAGCAAGTTTTCCTTTGATACCCTGCTCTAGGTCTTGAGCATAATTATTTTTCCTGCATTTTTGCTTGTTTTTATTTTATAGGATCCACTCTCTCATCTTGGGGAGGGAAAGAAATCTCTCACCCTGCTACAGGTCCTAAGCTTAGAATTTTTCCTGCATTTTTGTTTGTTTTGATTTTGAAAAAACCAATCATTCATCCTGGGGAGGGAATGGTCCTTTGATGCCCTGCTCCAGATCTTAAACTTTAGATTTCCTTTCAAATTGTTTTTTTTTTTTTGAATAACTAGGAAGAAAAAGGTAGAAATTTGAAAAAATCTTATCATTTCGCTCAAGTGGTGATGTAAGCACCACCCATTCCACTAGCAAATTGACAAGAATATCTGAAGGAGGAACCTCAAATAAACACATGAAGAACATCTTCTAATATGGTAAGAAATGGCTCACATTGTTACTTTTGAATTCCCTATCAGCAATCTAGGAGGAGCGACACAAATGCACATAATTCCTCCATCTTCTCTACCAAATTTTCATTGTTTGGATAATGAGGACCTAGATACATTCTTATTTGAGTTTGAAGTACATTGTCAAGGATATGATTATTGTACTAATGATCAAAGGTTGAAAGTGTTTCCTCTTACTCTAAAATGAGCAGCTCTATGATGGTTCATGAGCCTTGGTGGGAATTGCATCAAAACGTGGGAGGACATGAAGAATGTATTCTTGGAGAAGTACCAAGACTATTGCAAGGCCAATGAAGATATTTTTAGTATGATACAAGGAGAAGATGAAATCTTGGAGGACTATTATGAGCAATTTAAATACAACCTTCAAAAATCAAAGCATGAGCATTTGGAAAAAGAGATCTTAAAAACACTCATTTTTAAAGGGATCAAAGATGAAATTTTAGAAATCTTAAATCTGATAGGAAAATGTGACATTTTTCAACTATCATATGATGATGTTTGTGATTTATGCATAAGGTATTCAAGAGGAATATCCAAGGCTGGTAAGAATTCTAGAGAATTTTCTTCTTTCCTTTCCAAATATGCGACAAGAACATGAGATATAAGAGATGAAATCGATGATTTATATGAACATTTTAAAGTTGATTTTATTAGCTTTCTAAATTCACAATTGCACGTTTTGCAGGTTAATAAAAGTCAAGAAGAATTTGAGGAAGTGATTTTTCCTCAATGCTAAAAGGAGCATCCCATGGATAGTTTCTCTTTCTCACCTGGGATGAAAACAACATTTCCAAGAGATGGAGAAGCTGCAACAATTTCACGACCATTTAAACCTTGGCCTACATGTATGTTTCAAAACACTTCCTCTCCATTGTCTTACTTGCATAATCTATTATGGAAAACTCATGTGTTAGGGAAGCCAGGCCAATCTCAATATAACCCCCATCAATTTTGTCCACAAGTTTAGCATGGTTCATCCTATGATTACATGACTACTCTCCCTCATCTTGTAGCACAAAAATATCATCCATATTCTTTTCCATCTTTTCAAGAACACCTCGCTTGCATATCAAAATCATCCACACATCTCAATCAACTACATCATCAAAATCCTCCATGCCCTACACAATATCCTGCTCAACTCATTCCACACCCTCACCATAATAAACTAGTACAACATGCTTACAGTGTTGAATTACAAAATTTACCTACCCTTCCCACCCAATCTATCTCGCATACACAATTGAAGAAAACTTATATCAACATTGAAAATGTTTCAAATCCAAAAATTGTAGAAGTTATGGAAGAAGAGGAGGTTTTTTCTAGTTTGTGTTAACAAGTTGTTCTAGAAACTCAAGAACTTCATGATATGAAAACTATGGGAAATCAAGAAAGTAAATGATATATTGAAGATTGGTTTCACTCCAGTAGTTGTTCACAGCGTCACTCCATACTTTAGCAATTTTTGACATCATATTTTCAAGGGAAGTTGGTCTCTCATACCCTAGTATTTATAGACAGACATATCTCAAATTTGGGTGTGTATACACTTGAGGCCTTATTTCTAAAATGGCTCCATTGGAAGTACTCTTATACATAAGTATGATTTACTTTTCAAGGTAGAATAAGTTAGTGTAGAAAATAGAATAAATAAGTATATAAATAATTTTTGTTATATGTAGAATGAGTTGTGTTTGCTGCAACTTGCTGAGTATATCAATATTAATGGTAAATATTTGAATTTAATTGTGTATGTAGATGTATTATATTTAAAAATAGATTTCTACAAACACTCATCATCATTTTGAAAAAAATAAAAAATTATCATATCTTAGGGCGTGTGGGCTTGATAAAACCACTGAAATTACAGTCGGTATAGTCATGTTTTGAAGAAAAAAATGGAAATATTTTCAAAACCTGTTTCTATCCTAAGTAGCTCTTTATTTATAATTTCAAATCCAATTTGAATCACTCAATTTGGATTTGAAATGAAAAATTTATGACCAAAACATTGATAGTATGTTGAATAGGCAGCTCGGGAACAGAGTTGAGACAGTCCATTTTTGGAGGCCTAAATGACTAGATTTTTGAAACCTGTTTTTATTGTATATCACCCTATTAATCTAGTTTACAATTCAATTTGAATCACCCGATTTTGTTGTCGTATGAGAAAGTTATGGCTAAAATACTGACTGTCTATCGTAAATCAACACCTTTAAAACAATAATTGTCCAACTGTTCCTTCACACATTTGGCCCATCAACTCTTCATGATTTTAAAAACTGTTTCTATAGGATATAGTTACATGAATCTACTTTAATCTCCAATTTGAATTGGTTCAATACGTCATCAAACGAAAAAATTATGCTTAAAATATCAACTGTTGGTCTAAGTTGGGAAATCGAAAATGACTCTGTTATACAGGTTGTTCTAAGTAAATTTGACATATAATATCATGGAATTTTTAAAACCCATTTCAATTGGAGATAAAATTATTAATTCAATTTCAATTGGCTTTGGAATCACTCAAATCGGATGAAAAACAAAGAAGTTATGATTAAAACACTGTTGGTTAGTATGGTTGGCCACCGCCGTCCCGCAGGTAATAAATTAACTCTACTTTGTTATTTTTTTTCCATGGATTTGTTTTACAGAGTAACCACTTTTTAATTTTTTTTCATATTTATTGGATTTAGAGAGCCCGATCACCTATCTTCTTTCATGATTACATGTTTTATTACAGGTAGACACTCATTTTTTTGCAAGTCTGAGGAGAATAAAGGAGGTCAATTTGTTTTTGAACAAGTCATAATTGAAGGCAATGATAATGAAATAATATATTTTCATCCCAACGCCTATTAATAAATCTAATATTAGATAATTTTTATTATTTCGAGGTGCCATGGAAATTGATCATAAGAGTTTGTTACAAATTATTCCTATTATTTCTCACCAACAACATGAAGACTTTTTCATTACCTAATGGATTCATAACAGAAGAAATGGAGAATTGATTTCATTTGAAGATCCAAGTCATTTCCACCAAAACATTTTTCCATTCATTTACCATTGATAGATTGTTGTTGCTGGAAACAAATTGATATTCCCTTAGGAAACAACATTGCTGTAGTCAAAATGATAGCCGTTGCAGCTTAAGTTATTTATTTATTTATTGTTTTTCAATAAAATTGTTGTTTCTTTTCTGATTCCTCTTATTTTTTTTTCATGTGTTCAAAGTCACAAATTTTGTTCCTTCATCAAAATAAAAGGAAGTTCTAAAGTTTCATGATGTTGCTCCATATTCATCCATTTGTTCCTAAGTTTTATCAATATATGGTTTCCTCAGATCCATTGGGTGCTGTTACTCTGCCATTGCTATTACTCCTGAAAATTTTCTAAGTGTCGAACGCTGTTACTTCTTGGACGTTGTTACTCCTTGGGTGTTGTTATTCCGCCATTGCTGTTACTCCCAAAAATTTTCTAAGTTTTGGATGTTATTACTCCTTGGATGCTGTTACTCCGCCAATGTTGTTATTCCCGAAAATTTTCTAAGTGTCGGATGTTGTTACTCCTTGGTGTTGTTACTCCCGAAAATTTTCTAAGTGTCAGACGTTGTTACTCCATTGGTGCTATTACTTCGCTAGTGTTGTTACTCCACCAATGTTGTTACTCTGTTGGTGTTGTTGCTCCATGATTGCTATTACTCCATCGATGTTGTTGCTCCCCTGGTGTTGTTACTCCGCCAGTGCTGTTACTCCGCTCGTGCTGTTACTCCGTCGGTGCTGTTACTCCATCACTGCTGTTACTCCGCCAGTGCTGTTACTCCATCACTATTATTACTCCGTGGGTGTTGTTACTCCATAACTGTTGTTACTCCACTGGTGTTGTTACTCTGCCAATGTTGTTACTCTGTCGGTGCTGTTACTCCGCCAGTGTTGTTACTCCGCCAGTGCTGTTACTTCGCCCGTGTTGTTACTCCACCGATGCTATTACTCCAATGGTGCTGTTACTCAGCCAATGTTGCTACTCTGCCGCTGTTGTTACTCCGTCGGCGCTGTTACTCGCCAATGTTGTTACTCAGCCAGTGGTGTTACTCCGCCAGTGCTATTACTCCATCGGTGTTGTTACTCTCGAAATTTTTCTAAGTACCCAGTGTTGTTATTCCTTCAGTGTTGTTACTCTTTCAATGATGTTACTCCTCCGATGCTGCTACTCTGTGGTGAAATATTTTCTAAGTACTTAGTGTTGTTACTCTACACATGTTGATACTCCGTCAAGGTAAGTCTTTAGGTACGCCCCTAATCAACTCCGTGTATTTGATTGATGTTTCAATTATGACCGAGGATAGTCATATCTTAGTTGGGGGGAGGTGTTGCATTTGATAGAAAATGTATTATATTTAATATCAATGATGTCATGTCATCATTGTTATTAAAATTTCACGTCAAATCATACATCTCACGATTTTTTTTTTTCACTACTGGTTCATGGATACCCATGGTCAGTGGGCCCGCTACGTCCAGGATCGAACAACGCTAGGGTGGACCCCACCCAAAGGGGGTCACACCCCTCGGCCTATTTACTGTCCTGACCCCAAGAGCTTTCAGGTTTCGACCCTGTGACCTTCCATTGGCGAGGCCCCGGCTTGACCGATTGAGCTAACCCTTGGGGCTTCATCTCACGATTATTACAACCATAACCATAACAATCTGTAACCCTCACTTATCCACACACATTGGAACTTGAATCATGCACATCGACATTAACTTGGTGTATGAGGAAATACATTTAATTGTATAGTTCCTCTTTGACATAATGATTGGGTAGTCAATTTACCTTTGTTTATCTATAAACATAATTTTATTTTCTAAGGAATAATTATGAAAAGATGATTTCAACATGGAAACTTTCAACTTTCCTAATTTGTCAATCCCCTGATTTTGTAAAATTTATGATGATGACGACAAAATTGTACTTAAATCTTTTCATCACTATCTAATGAATTATTCCTCAAACCCCAATCTTAACAAAGCAAAATATATTTAGCAACAGTCATTTGAAGGTTATTAGTATTCGAGAAGCAAAATTACTTGAGTTTAAAATAGTTAATACATAACATTTTATGCCATCCTTAGTCTTAAGGAGCTGGCTTGCCACCCCATCTATTAAGTGATCTTTTGTTGATTAACAATAACCATAGTTAACTTTTAAATCATAAATAGTCAACTGGAGGATAGGAGGTCTCATCACGAGTCGACATACCATGATCATAGGTCCTACTAGAATGAAATTACCACTACTGGTCACCAAGTCGGGGTAATGGCCTTCAATCATAAAACTGAAGGACAAGAGGTCTCATCATCGGCTGACTTGTTCACTTTTGTTAGTTCCCGTGAATGAAATTGTTATTAACTGGTTACCAAGCCAGAACAATGATCTTCAGTAGACATCTAAGTAAATTGAAATGCTTTTGTAAGTATGTACTTATTTCTAATAGATGGGACACTGACATCTTAATGGGTTAAAAAGGAATCCCTGTTGAAGCTATGGACGCCTACTGGCAGTAGTGGCCATGCCTATGGTATAGAAGTTAATTCAATACTATGATCTACTTGGTTACCTTGTTTTCTCAAAACTAACTACCGATAAAGCCATTGTTGCATATATAAGGTTTGATAGAACTCATGGTTCATGGGGTAATATTTAATCAATTCTTAGATAATGGTGGTTATGGTTTATATCTATTATTGAGTTATAAATATTTACTTTACATGTTAGGGATGAAACTTTTAGGATATTTTATATTTGACATTTTGTATCATCTAATCTATCATTCTTTTATTCTACTAGTTTCATATCTTTAACCAAAGATAGTTTATTTACCCAATCAATCTCTATTTAATCCTAGTTTAATAACACTACTATTATTTTGGGGAAGGATGAAGAGGCCTAATTCTGATTTTGAATCCTGATGAATTACTGATTGAGGATACTCATGAGATGCGCTATAGAAATCTTGATGACAGGGAAACTAACCAGTTTGGGGGAAGGAAATACTGCTACACTTTTTGATTACTTTCTTTGAGCTTGCATGGATTCTACCTTCCGCATCACTTACACAAGCTCAACCTACATTAGCTTCAACAAATGTTAATCCATAGATGTCATTCCACGTTATTTTGTTGAAAGTAACAATTGAGGTGAAATAACATGAGTGTTTGATTTATTAAAAGTTTAGGTAAAAAAAAACCATTGAGCATTATTCACTCATATTTTTCAAACCATTATTTCCCCTACTTTATACAAAGGCACTGGGTTGCATATGGGCATGCAACACATTCAGTTTGGGGGAATGTTGGGCTCTTAATTGGTCATTATTATTACCACTTATTAACATTCATTTCATCTATTTCCACTATTCTTTTATCACATTATTTACCATAGTTTATTATATAATTCCATTTCATAATCATTTATTCTCTGGTGGATAAATAATATCTGATCTCATTTATTTTTAATAATTAATGATTATTAGGCATGATTTTGGTTTATTCATTCGTTATAACCTGACTCATGATTTTACTCCAAAATCTCTTCCAAGTTGCAGATTTGGTCTTCAACAGATAATTATATATTCCAACTCAAGAATTCGCTGGCATAAGAAGCGACAGTTTTGCGTTGGACGTTTTGGGCAAATGAAAGTGAATTTGGAAAATCCGAGACATGGATTTTGTTCAGAACAGACCAAATCAGTTTCCCATGTGCATTTTTCAGAAATTTGGTTTGTATTGGGAGAAAATCAAGGTTCTTCGAAGGACATATTCGCAGATTTGCTGTTACGGCCGTTTTCCAGAATTGCCTAAATTGTAATAACCAAATTCGACTTGTTCCAGCTGAATCATGATGGATAGATCTCTCAGATCTCATCTTGAATATTGAGATTGGTTTGTTGCAAGTTTCCTTTGGATGTTTGTATATTTAAAAGACACAATTCAGAGAGAGAGGGGAGCTAGTTGATGTAAGAATTGAGCCTTGTAAAAGTGGAAGTCTTGTTAATGAAATTTCTAGCCTTCTGATATTTTTCTCAAATATGTGAGTTAAGCACAACCCTGACCAGGGAGTTGGGCCCACTCTTCTGATCAGGTGTTGTGCGTGTGTCTTTTTTTTTATGTATATTGTTTACTTGTTATATTTTCTTTATTGTCGTTGCAAATTTCCATAGATTGTTGTGAATGCTTTTCTTTCTGCAATTTAGTTTTCATTACTGTTATAGTGATGCTTTAATTTCTTAGTCACGAACCCTTGGTCAATGTAAGTTGTAGCCTTGCTTTTGCATATATCTTGCATGTTACCTTGAAAAGTGTATGCACCCGGATTGATGAATTAATGTAGGAAACGAGATTGAATAATTTGCTCATACTTGGACATCAACATTTTGGCTCCATTGAGACAAAGGATAGTCAAGTTGAAGAATATGTGCCATGGGAAAATGCAACCATGGAAGAGAATCCTAAGATTGATGAAAACATGCGTGTGGATATTAATGAGGAAGTTGTTATGGTGGATGAAACAAATGAAGATTTGGTGGGTAGTTTGAAAGTTTTGGCACTGCAGGAGGGAGAGATGTTGGAAGCAACAAACGATACTTCAAAGTCTCGTATTTTTAAATAGATAATTGGTTTTTGTATGTATATGTGCAAGAAACAATGGAATGGATTGGAAATACTTCAATTAATGAAGTACACGAACCATTGGGAGAGGACTTGTAGGATTGTAGGATAGGCATAAAAAACATCGCAACTGAATTGAAGTTTTTATAAAATTGGTTGAATAATACAAGGACAGGGAGTAGAGTGAATTGTAACAATCCAAGAGATGATAAGGATGAGTTTTACACGGAGAAAATGCAACAATAAGGTGACCACAATGATGATGAGTTCCAATAGAAAATGCAGAGTGGTGAGAGTAGTTCCAAGCAATTTTTATCTTGATGTGTTAGTGGAGGACAACAACGAATTTCAGGTAGGAAATAATGGTTTGTGCCAACCAGAGGATAGGATGGATGTGGAAATAGAGAGAATAAGGAAGATGATGTTGAAGAAGCCTCAATATAAGAGGTATGTAAGGAATAGGAGAATAAATGACAACATACTGCAAATGGAAGAGCAAGTTTTCATCAACAAAGGAGGAGGAAGGCTACAACATGAGAAAATAGTAGAGCAACGACATGAAAAGGAGAAGGAACAACTATGACATAAATTTCTGGATTGAGGAAGAATAACTTCATCAACACATGGTCAAGAGAGCATGAATCTTTTTCACCTTGGGAATCTGATGCAGGGGCATAGGATGAGAAAAAAAATGACGAAGTCTGGACAAGAGCTTACCAATGTGATGTGATGGACACATGGTAATGCTATGCGGAAATTTTAAAAGTTTTGTAAGAAATTGTAAATATTTACATTAGGGAGTTTCGATTGCTAGAATAAGTTGGAGAAGTTATTTTGCAATGTAAATATAGTTTTTTAGCTTCCCTTATTTTGTGGAGAAGGGAAACGATTCACACTTTGTGACTCTTGTTCATCATAGTCCGTTCCTTTTGGGAAATAATAAAATAAGAAACTATTGTTTGATAAGAAGAGAGAAAAGTATTAGCTCTCGAGTAAGGAGAAGAGAGAGGAAGAGAAAAGAGGAACTCATTGTTTCTTTGTGCAACTGCAATCCTAAGTTTGTAGACCTGCCAGTACTTTCCAATATGTGTGAACAATAAGGTATTTATGTGTGAATGGCATAATTGAATGGAAAATGGGATTGTAAGTTGGTGTGGCTTTAGATTGAATTGAAACCCTAGTATTGAAGAAAATCGATTTCTGCTTATGAATTATTACTAATCACAGTTTTATTCATGTGTGTTTGGTTATTTTTAAAAGTATGTACTTGTTCAGTCAATTTACATTAAGAATAAGAGCATTGAAACTTAAATTGTTGTGTGATTTACTCATGTATCTTGTGTATTCTTGTTGAAATGGTCTCAAAACCCACACAAGAATGTACCACAGTGTCCAGGAGTAGGAATGTGAAGTATTTACAATAAACTTGGTGTTGTAATAGAGTACCCTATTTTGAATCATTGTCCCATCCTTTAGATTGGTTTTTTGATCATTCAATGTGAGATGATGTGCAAACCCTAATGAATAAAGGCGAGTGAAATCATTCACTGTGTCAAGGAGCTAGTGATGGTTGTGGAGAGTCGACAGAGAAAGGATTTAAGTCATTTCATCTTCTCGACCACAAAACAAAATTTTAACGAGTGCTATGAAATCATTTTGTAGCAACGTAACAATAAATTGGAAAACAGGAACTACAAAATCATTTCGCAACTACTGCACAAAATTTTTTCAGGCCCGCGTGTTCGGTTTTAAATATTATTTTGTCCTACCCGTTGCATAAATATTCTTATTCTTATTCATATTCTTATATTGAATGCATATGTTAACTGCTACATGAAATATGGTGGAATTGGATGTAAATTCGAAGTTATGTGTTGAGTAGATTGGGGGTATTGGCGTTGGTATGTGACTTGGTTGCCATCAATTTGCATGCTAAGGTTTAACCAAATAATTATGATTTATTTCTCAGGAAAGGAGAGGCTCAAACAGACTATGTAACGTTCTCAATAGAGCATGAAAAATAGCTTGAAGACAATGTACAATAGAGGCTAAGGGTTTGGCCATGAGTGGTCCCAAATCTATAAAACAAATTCGAGTATGGTAGCAAGAATAACTTGACAAATTTTTCCATTGGGCACATGAATAAAAACCCTCGAAACAAGATGCAATAGCAGAGAAAACTTTGGAAGTGACCCATGACACACACACACATACACATTTTCTCAAAATCAAACTCCGTAAGATAATGTGTTAGGTCCCTATAATACTAGTGATTACCCCATTAATATTCTAGTTGTATCCCTTATTTGTGCCTCTATTGTCCCCATATTGTTATTACTGTGCCCCATAGAATCCCTCTATTGTTATTTTTGTGGCTTTATATTATTATTGGTAGGTCGACTGGGTTAATATTGTGACTCCTTAAACTCCTATATATAGAAAGGAGGTTTTGTCATTTGAATCATCCAAGAATTGTTCATTTGTGTAATGTAAAGGAGGTTGCCCCCTCGAAGAGGCTGAATTCTAAGCCGTTCAACTATATTTTCTATCTTTTTGTGAGCTGGTTTCATAACATTTGGTATCAGAGCTTTGGATTCTAGGGTTTCGCTGGTCCAAATAGGTCATTGTGGCATTTTCACTATAATATTTTTTTTTTTTGCGATGTTTCAAAAGATTAAAAAAAAAACCCATTTGAGATGAAATCGTACTGAACCTCGGGTCCAAATTTCATAGATTTTCGCACTATATTTGTGGAGATATGATCTGAGGAAGTTGGTCTTTTTGCATACTCCTGAATTACATTCTAAACAGGTGACCTGGGGAAAATCATCATAACTTTCTCTCTGAGCATCAGATTGAAATTTCGTAAGAAGGTATACAAATAGGACGGACTGTAGTTTCTTGTGTATATTTTTCAGAGGCAAAGGTCGAAACAGTGATTCGTGGCACGTCATACAATTTCTCTCTACTGAACTAGTCTATAATCAGGTCACTGTGGGAGATTTGGCATAACTCTTCCCTGGAGAATCCAATTTGGATCAGACTGGTGGCATTGGAAATAGGACGTAGAAGGCTACTGCAGAGCGCAATTTAAGAACTGAATGATCTGAAATTACAGAGATACATTAGATTCAATATCAAGCTCCTACAAAGTGAAAAAAGGTGTGTAGTTTTTTTTTTAAATTTTTGCATAAGCTTGGTTTGAAAAATTAGTTTGAAGGAATTCAAAGGGCATAGTAAAGAATTAATATCGGTAATTGATGCCCCGAGGAAAGAAAATGAAAAAACTTAATAAGCAACCTAAAAGCTCTAGCATGACTCATGAAGAAGAGGAAGAAATGCAACATGATATATCAAAATTACGAGACCAAGTGCAACAAGTGTCACTTGCATAAAAAGTAACAGAATCTAAGATGGATGGTTTAAAGAAAGATGTAGAAGCTAAGATGGATGGTTTAAAGAAAGGCGTAGAAGGTAAGATGGATTATTTAAAGACAGGCATGGAAGATTTGAAGACAAATTTGACAAAGTTTCTACAAGAAATGCTTACTAATGGTGAAAGGGTAGTAAAGGAAACTCGTGATGAGAAAAGAAGAAATGTTAATCATGATTTCATAGACTCTAATGTTGGAAGACCCACCATATTCCAAAAATCGATATAAGGAAGTTTGATGCCAAGGATCCCGCAACATGGATATTACAGATGGAGCAATTTTTCGATCTCAATAATGTGCAAAACACACAAAAGGTACGTACTGCAACTTTATATTTGGAACCAAATCAGTTTGTATGGTATCAATGGCTTTTCTCTCGTAAACAAATTATCACTTGGGAAATTTTTTCGGAAGAATTGACAACACATTATGAGGATACAAAAATCAACACATTTTTTAGCCAATTGATAAGTTTCAAACAAAAGGATTGAACAATGAAGCACATTGAGGAGTTCCAAAAATTGAACATAAGGGTAAAAAATATTCCAGAGGAGCATAGGATTGATGTGTTCATAGGGACTTTAAAGGATAATATCCAACATAATGTTCACATTTGGGAACCTGATTCATTAGAGAAGGCATTCATGTTAGCAAGAAAAATGGAAAGCAAAATTATGGCAACTAGGAAGCATATCACTCACAACTATAAAGATGGAAGTTTGTTGCCCCTAGTCTTCCACAACCTATAAGGTTGAAACCACAACAATTGGAAGAAAAAAGAGCAAAAGGGCGTTGTTACAGTTGTGATAGCAAATACACTAAAGGTCATAAGTGTGCTGAGAAGAGATTATTCTACATAGATTGTGAAGAGGAAGAAGAAAAGGAGAAAGAAAGGTCAACAAAAGAGGATATACTCCAAGAACTAAGCCTAGATAAAGAAGAAATGAATATGACCATATCCTGTAATGCATTGGCTGGAATTACCACTCCTCAAACCATCAAGATAGAAGGACAAATCAGGAAGAAAAAGGTAATAGTGTTGATTGATTCAGGAGTACCCACAATTTTATTCATTGTAAGGTAGCAAAATTGAATTGCTTTCTATATCCAGCACCAGAGTGTCAAGTGATGGTTGCAAGTGGAGGAACCATAAATTTCTTAGGAAAGTGCCATAATATCAAGCTATCCATGGAGAATATGTATTGAATATCCCAGTTCTTTCCATTCCAATGGGTGGTGTTGATGTTGTACTAGGAGTCCAATGGCTACAATCCCTCGGTGAAATAACTTTTAATTTTCAAGAACTTTTTCATGAAATTTTCTTCGAAAGGAAAGGAATTTGAATTAAGGGGTATCACAGGGAAACCGGGAAAGTTAATCAGCTCTAATGGCATGACAAAGCTTCTAAAAAAGGAGCAAAGAGGTGTCATTGCACAATTATGTTCGCTAGATGTTTCCACATTGGAATCATCTAATTCTCCAGATCTCCAAAAAGTCCTGGACAATCATTCCAAGGTATTTGAGACTCCCAAAGGTCTCCCACCTATGCGTGATCATGATCATGCTATTCATCTGATTCCAGGAAGTGTTCCTCCAAACATCAAGCCATACAGATATCCCTATTCCAAAAGAGTGAAATTGAACGTATGGTTGAAGAAATGCTAGAGGCTGGTATAATTCAACCAAGTCAAAGTTCTTTCTCTGCTCCAGTAGTATTTGTGCACAAGAAGGATGGATCATGGTGCATGTGTCCGGATTATAGGGAGCGCAACAAGCTCACTATTAAAGATAAGTTCCCCATTCCTGTCATTGACGAATCACTCGATGAATTGCATGGATCAATTTACTTCACCAAGTTGGATATTCATTCAGGATATCATCAAATCAGAATGAAGATTGAGGACATTCCGAAAACAACATTTAGAACTCATGAGGGTCATTACGAATTTTTGGTCATGCCTTTTGGCTTACCAATGCACCTTCAACATTTCAAGGTTTGATGAATTCAATTTTCAAACCATTCCTTAGAAAATTTGTGTTAGTATTCTTTGATGATATACTAATCTACAACAAGTCTTGGAAGGATCATGTTGAACATGTTGACAGGGTGCTACAACTATTGGAAGAAAAACAATTATATGCAAAAAGATCCAAATGTTTCTTTGGAGTCCAGGAGGTGGAATATTTGGGTCATATTGTATCTCATGAAGGAGTTAAGGTAGACCCTAGCAAAATTAAAGCCATTAAGGAATGGAAAAATCCCACATCCATAAAGCATCTGCGAGGATTTCTTGGGTTGACAGGGTATTATCGCAAGTTTGTTAAGAATTATGGGAGAATAGCAGCACCTCTAACAACATTATTGAAGAAAGATGCATTTTCATGGACTCCGGAAACAACAAAGGCCTTTGAACATCGTAAAGAGGCAATGTGCCAAGCACCGGTCTTAGCTACACCAGACTTCACAAAAACTTATTGTGGAATGTGATGCTTCAGGAAATGGAATTGGTGTTGTTTTAATGCAAGATGAAAGACCCATTGCTTTTGAAAGTTGTCCAATCAAGGGAAAGTTTTTAAACAAAGCTATTTATGAGAAGGAAATGTTGGTAATAATACATGCACTTAAGAAATGGTGACCCTACCTAATGGGAAGACACTTCAAGGTAAAAACAGATCATGATAGCCTTAAATACTTTTTAGAACAAAGATTATCCTCTGAAGAGCAACAAAAGTGGGTCACAAAGATGTTGGGTTATGACTTTGAAATCATCTACAAAAAAGGGAAGCAAAATGTGGTGGCAGATGCACTCTCAAGAAAGGATGAGGATGTGGAAGCATTGTTGTGCGCCATTGCTATTATCCAACCAGATTGGATAAACAAAGCAAGGGAGGAATAGAAGAATGATGAAGAAGTGTGGGCACTTATTCGAAAGTTATAATAAGATTCCAATACATCTGATACATTTAGTTGGCAAAATGATTCGTTATGGTACAAAGATCGCTTATACCTTTGTAAGAATTCCCAACTCAAACAAAATATTCTTATGGAATTTCACACTTCTCCCTTAGGAGGGAACTCAGGATTTTTGAAAACTTACCACATGATTACGAAGGAATTTTTTTGGGATGGCCTTAAATCAAATATTCAAAAGTTTGTGGTGGAATGTTTAGTTTGCCAACAAAATAAAGTTGAAACAATTAAGACCTCGAGTCTATAACAACCTTTATCCATTCCAAGCCAATGTTGGGAGGAGATTTCAATGGATTTTATCACAGGTTTACCCAAATTTGAGGGAAAGAGTGTCATCATGGTGGTAGTTGACAGACTTACCAAGTATGCACACTTTTGTGCATTATCACATCCATTTAAAGCTAGTACAGTTTCTACTGCATTTATGGAAACAATTCAAAAGCTACATGGAAACCAAAGATTATTGTAAGTGACAGAGATCCCATTTTCACTGGAAATTTTTGGACAAAATTATTTTCTTGTCTTGGTACTCAGTTAGCTCATAGCTCATCTTATCATCCTCAATCTGATGGGAAAACTGAGATAGTAAACAAATGTTGGGAAGGATATCTTCGTTGCTTTGTATCTGATAAACAGACACAATGGGTCAAATGGTTTCCTCTGGCTGAATGGTGGTATAACACTTCCTTCCATACAACAAAAAAATGACCCCATTTATGGCACTTTACGGATATTAGTCACCATCCATGACATAATATTTAAGAGAAAATTCTAAGGTACAAGCAGTGGAACATCACATCGAACATCAACAACAAGTCCTCCAACTCTTAAAGGGATAACCTCGTGTTGGCACAAAAAAGAATGAAACAACAGGCAGATCAACATCGCAGTGAAAGAAGTTTTGATGTAGGTGATTGGGTATTCCTACGGCTACAGCCATATAAGCAAATGTCCCTAAAGCAAGCTAAGAAGGATAATAAATTATCACCAAAGTATTATGGTCCGTACAAGGTGTTGGAAAAGATTGGTACTATGGCATACAAATTGGAGCTTCCTGCAGCTTCTCGATTGCACCCAGTTTTCCATGTTTCATGTTTAAAGAAGGTTATAGGCGACAAGCTCCCAGTTCAAACAATATTGCCAGAACTTGACGAGGAAGGAAAAATTATATTGGAACCGGAAGCAGTCACAGAAACAAGAACTCGACAGCTACGAAATCGATCAATTTCAGAGTATCTTATCAAGTGGGAGAACTTATCTACTGAAGATTCCACATGGGAGGATGAGAATTTTATACAGAAATATCCAGAACTACTCAAGCGTTGAGGACAACACTTTTTTGGAAGGAGAGGGGCATGTTGGGTCCCTATAATACTAGTGATTACCCCATTACTATTGTAGTTGTACCCCTTATTAATATTGTTGTGCCCCTATTGTCCCCATATTGTTATTACTGTGCCCCATAGAATCCCTCTATTATTATTTTGTGGCTTTAAATTATTATTGTTAGGTCGGCTGGGTTATATTGTGACTCCTTAGAATCCTATATATAGAAAGGAGTTTTTTTCATTTGAACCATCCAAGAATTGTTCATTTGTGTAATGTAAAGGAGGTTGCCCCCTTGAAGAGGCTAGATTCTAAGGTGTTCAACTATCTTTTCTATCTTTTTGTGAGCTGGTTTCATGACATAATGGAGTGTGATTCATAACAAGAGGTCAAAAATATGTCATATAGTTGACACATATTTTCTTTTTGCATATAAATTTTCATGAAAATTCGAACATGGACAATGAGCAAATGGCCAAGAGCATTTTTGAATGATAGTGCATGGGGTTTTCCCCTTTTTATTTCATATACCAAAAACCTAACTAATTAACAAGAAATTTCGACTTCACTGGTCAATGAGGGGTAGTCAAGATGCAAGGGCAAGCAGATCCCTATTTCCTTTCAATTTTAACAAAATATACAATGGTTAAATTACCAAGCACTTCGAAATGTGGTAATAAGAACTGAGGGACTAGTTGGCAAACGAGACAAGGAGTAATGGGAGGGAAAAATAAATAAACACATAGAGAAGCTAACCAACCAATGAAATAGATACAGTGAAATGTGTAAATAACCATGTGCTTACATGCAATACACTTAAAACGAGTGAAAAATCAACCTTTGTTTGTAAGTAATTTTCTAGCTGAGTCTTGTGCCTTCAAAAACTATGGAGGTTTTACACCTAGTAAAAACCTAAAATGAGGTTTAATGCCAAATAATCGACTGATAAGATAATTTTTTTATGAAAATGAAAGTCCTAGATCATAGTTATTCTCCATATCCACGTAAATATCCACATTAAATTCTTAGTACAGGTTCGTGGGCTTTAAGGCCATGCAAGTTAAAGAAATAAATGTGGGTTTGTCAAACCATCGAAATTTAAAACCTCATTCATATATACAAGATCCATGTCATATAGATAGATCATTCATTGTCAAAGGGTGAGTTCCAAATGTAAATGCAAGAGACTGCCATGATATCAAACATTTCAGAATAACGATAACTGTCCAACGTTACATATCAACACCATGTAAAACATCAATCCTTTACATCCAACTTAGCAAGGCCCCATATTGATGTTGAATGCCCAGTTATAATTTTTTTTAATGCTACATCAAATCACATAATTACATAAAAGTTGCCATAACCAGTTCCATAATATATCACAATATTTTATGGTGAACCATTTAGCGGATACAACTTTCGTACAATGCTATAGTTATAATATATGTAGCACTCACAACCATAAAATTTCATCAAAACATTAATTCATAACATTGCAATGCTATAGACTTGTGATATGGCAATTTTTTCATAATTCTTTTAATAATTTGGTCAATCTACAATCCAATATCCTATAGTATATACATATAGAAACCTTGTAACAAATCATTCTTATAAAAGAATGTCTCAATGGTCATAATTTCCATAATTATCAATACAATTATTCACATAGGCATTATATAATCGTATTGATTGACATGTGTGTTGTGATTGCAAGAGTAGAAAAATAATGTGACAAAGGGTGGCCAATTCAAATATCAATAATTAATCATAAAATTGACATCCTGTAGAAGGCATACATAATAATAAGTATGCATAGCTATATCTTTGATAGCATGGATGTGGTGCAATATACAAAGTATCTTCGTTCTCCTCCCCTTTCAGTCATGGCAAGAAAATAATGTGGAAAACTAGGTAAAATAAGAGTTACTGGTAACCAATTAGGGTGTGGCTAAGCATGACAGGGTTAAGATATTTTGTAGCATATTACAAAATCAAGGATTTCGAAAATAGGTATCAACACATTGGTTTGATTGTAGCATAATGATAGATAGGCCGAAGGATGACTATGAGAATAACGGAAGATATGAAGTGTCATTAACCCATTAACTATCCATGAGTAGTGATAGATTTGAAGATTGAATTAAGGACACATTTGAAGGCAATTTTGGATAATATTTGAAGGCAAGTCTTTAAGTGTTTTTTGTACTTCTGAAGTAGAATATCTTTGCAGCAAGTTGAAGCTTGTATTCTAGTGGGTTGTCACCACCAACCTATTGGTGTTGGAAAACCTAAGGGATTTGTTGCTCCTTATCAATTGAAGGTGACAAAACCCCACAGAGTTGTAGCCTCCCTTGAGTTGGAGCTCATAAATGTTGGAGATTTTTGTCTTTGTTGAATGGTTTTGTCATTGATGCCAACATTGATTCTTGAATTCTCTTAGTATTGGTCCAGGATTGCATCAATTAGAAGCTCCAAAGGACAAGAAGCCCTAGAATCCCCACACGTTGAATTTTTTGAGGATGAAGATTGGTTGGGCTACTCCTACATTCACCATCATTGGGTGCTCCTCATCATATTGATTCCAACGGTATATGGCTCATCACGAGACTCCCCATGATTTGCAAGTTATGCCTCTCAAAAAGTCAAAGACCCTTTGTTGTGTTCAAACTCCCCAAAAAGGAAGTGACGTGAAAGTCTATCACTAGTTGGCATCTCAACAAGGAAAAAGGGATTTAATTATCAAATACTATGTGGAAGCCTTATTTTGGCTTAGAAATTAATGGAAATTAATTAGAATTATTTTTTATGGTTCAACCCTAATTCATCTAGGGATTGGCTCCAAATTGTAATTAAAAAAAAAAAAAAAAAAAACTCAAACTTAAGCTTTTGACTCCCTCCAAAAGGCTAGGTTGATCTCCTCCTAGATCATTATAAAAGGAAGCCTATGTTCACCCTAAAATGCAAGAACTTGAATTTTATTTTTATGATTGACCTTTGTTGCCTTGTACAATCATTAAGATATGGAATAACAGGCCTCGTTTGAAGATGGATTTTGGTATTTGACATTTAATTTTTATATTGGGTTTTTGTTGGGTTAATGACTCTGAAGCTATCCAATGAAGAATTCCCTAGAGACTATCTAAACTATTTTGAATACCTTTTTCTGAAACAATTTTTGGGTAAGTCCCTATGATTACAGTTGAAGTTATTTCATAAGAAACATGAGTAAAATAACACCTACATCTGAGACAAATTTTCTGGAGTCTAAAACATGTTCATACCCCTATGCATATGTATCACCGTGATCATGATCGTTGTATAGTGCGCATTTTACTAGTAAATGAAATTATAATTGAACTTTGAAATGATATCGAACTTCGAGTTTAAGATATTTACATTACTTTAGAAAGGGAGAAAAACAAAGACCAACTTACGCGAAAGTATTAGTGTGGGTCAATCTACTTGACTCATTTTTATAGTTTACACACTTTGATATTGCCCCTTCTTACTGCTGTATTATATGCCAATGCACTTTGGATCTCTAAAATTGGATTGGAATTGAAAACTTCGAAATTAATGGGTTTCTAACCCATGGATACATGTCGAGCTGTTTTGTTGGAATGACTGTATTACAATATGAAAGTTGTAATATCAAGCAATCAATTTATACTTCTATAAAAAAGTGCGAGTATTATGCCAGTACCATTACAACTCGTGGATCATGCTTGAGACTGGGGAACGAGTGATTTTGAGTTATTTGAAGTTCTTGAATGCATGTGCCTTAAGAAATATCTCTCTGTATGGAATGATAAGTGTGATTATGAGCGATTTGAAGTTGTGCACACTACAATTGGAAAACACGTGATTGCAATCATGTTTTTCATGTATTTCTCATTTTTCGTGTAGTAGGTCCATCAAAAGTATGCAACATGGGTACTCTTTGCATGAGGAATCAAAATTTTCATTCGTCAAGTGTTCCCATTCAAAATTTGAGTAAACCCATAGGGAGATAGGTTGAAAATACGAGTTGAAAAAGTAGTTTTTTCTTTTTCCCTCTAAAATTTGATGATGAAATATAATCTTATTTTACTATTTCGACTCTTATTTTATAATTTCCTTAGGAGGCCCATTTTAGACCTCAAAATTCGCCTAATGCAAGTTGGAACTGGTAAATTAGAGAGTTGGAGCACCCTTCATGTTGGAACCTGTAAACCATGTTAAATTTTAGGGGTGAATTTTAGCCCAAAGGAAAAATTTAAGGGGTTTTTCATTTTAGAGGGGCAAACTTTTCATAAAAACACCCATTTCATATATTTAGCCCAACTTTTATTTAAAAAATAAATATTTTCTTCATTTTAGCCAAAAAAAAGAAGGGTGGATAAACTATCAAAGACTCATTTGAACCGATTCACCTGGTTTGGGAGGTTATATTTGATTACAACCACCCAATTTTCTACTTTGCAATGTTAAATTCGTTTGCAATTGCCCATTTTTTGGTTTTGGAGGTGATTTGGAAGGTTGTATTTGGTCCCAATAAATAAAAATAAAAATAAAGTGGAGGTATGGTAAATAACTAAAACCTCTTTTTATACTTACTCCAGAGGTATGGTAAATAAATAAAAATATAAATAAACTAGAGGTATGGTAAATAACTAAAACCTCTTTTTAGTCCATAACCCTCTTTCTATTTAAGAAGGCTAAAGAAAAAGGTTTTATTTAAGTGAATCCTATGGGCCGAATACCATATTTATAAAAGAGGTATGGTAAATTAATAAAAATATAAGTAAACAAGAAGTATGGTAAATGAATAAAACATTTTTTTTTATATATATTTACTCCATAAGTCACCTTATATTTAAGGAGGTGTAAGGGTATAAATAAATAAAAATAAAAATAAAGTGGAGGTATGGTAAATAAATAAAACCTCTTTTTTTACTTACTCCAAAGGTATGGCAAATAAATAAAAATATAAATAAACTAGAGGTATGGTAAAATTATAAAACATCTTTTTATATTTAGTCCATAACCCTTTTTCTATATAAGAAGGTTCAAAAAGGAGCTTTTATTTAAGTGAATCCTATGGGCCAAACACCATATTTATAAAAGAGTTATGGTAAATTAATAAAAAGATAAATAAACCAGAGGTATGGTAAATAAATAAAACATTTTTTTATATTTACTCCATAAGTCATCTTATATTTACGAACACTCAAACGAATACCATGGGTCAAATATTATTTTTATTACCATGCAAAAAAACATTATTAACCCTAATATTAGTATTAATAAAAATAAATATGGCACATGGTATATGTAGCCTATTTAAAGGGGGAATTAAACCATCATAGATCCATCTTTATCTTGTAATTTAATGTCACTTAAACATTTTAACTTGGTTAAAATAAAAAATAAAATAAAAATCAATTATTAATTTTTATAAATTACTAATAGTAGTTTTTAAGCTCCAGGTTTATGATAACCCATGGTAATACCATGGTATTCATGTGAGCATAGACTATTTAAAGGGGAAATTCTATTAGCTTAGATCCATCTTAATTCCGGGTCTACCAAGTGCTGAGAGGGATAAATAGATTTCATCCCCCTAAGAGTGGTAGATGTGGAGTTAAGATGGATATAGGTTGGTTTTTATGATAATGAAGATATTAAATAGACTTAGGAAATTATATTGTAAAAAACATCTTAAGGTGAATGGTTAAAGCTACATTTAGTCACTTCACAAAATTTAGTAAAAAATACCAATATCTCCATTAATATTGGTTTTTCTGATTTAACAAAAAAGAAAATTCAAAATAGTGAAATATTATCACTCTTTCCGCATCACCCTTGCACCCTCGCAGAAGAGAGATAGTCGCTGCCCAAATTTCCCACAATTTTTCAAACGTTCTCAATATGATATCTTCATGAAAATATTAAGGTACTGATGTTGGATTAGTTGTTTGAAAATATGTTGGTTTGCACAACCTTTCATATTATCTGTTATTCTTAGTTTGTCATAATGGTTTGTAGGGGTTGGGCCACTGCACCATATTGTCCTAAAAGGCGGAGATTGTGCACCAAAAAGGAAATTAATCCACATGTTAACGCTGTTAAAAAATGCAAGATGTATGAAGGTAGTGAATTACGCTAATAAGTAATTTAGATTGGGAGAGACGTAATTAAATTTTATTATTTAATTGAAGATTTCCATTTAAAATAATAATAAATCTACATTGATATATTTATATATTGATTGGAAGGCTTCTGACAATGGTCACTTATTTCCATTAGATCCTCTTCAGGCCTTTGGGATACCTACTACTTTCTTATATTATATAGTTGGGGCTTGCTACTTGTTGGTGTGTTGGGGTAAATAAATTTGATGTGTTTTTTTTTTTTCTTAATCTCACAATTGGAGTTTATGGAATAAGAAAGCAATTTGATAGCTTGACAAAAGTGGTAGAGAAAAGATTAATCTCTCCTAGCTTGACAGAACTGGTGGTCAATATCAACACCTATAAGAACTTTGTTGTGGAATATTATCAAAACTAATAGAAGGGTATGAAAGAGTGTACAATAAGAACCTTGACAAACATGACCACGACCACTAAAACTTGCAACATTGTTTGTAGGAAGAGAAAACTATGTTTCTTTTTTCCAAACATGTATGTTAGTATATTACAGTTTAATGAATATGTTTTCCTATTATCATATATGGTTTCATACTTTAACAAAACATTTGCCAAGACTTCACAATGGTTTATTATTCAGTGAAAGACTTGCCAAGATCTTACAAGATTTTATAATTCAATGAAAGATTCACCATGAATTTACAAGATAATATAATCCGGTGAGAGATTCACCAAAAAAATTATAAATACATATTATATTATTGATAAAATCGCCTCCCATTTTTCCTATGTATCATGGGGATTCACCCATTTATTATACATATAAATTTAGGGTGGCTCTTAAAATTTTCCCTGCTGTAAACGAGGAGGTTGGAGCTCCCCTCAGTTGGAGCTGAAAATATTGATGTACATTTTATTGAAGAAAAAATATTAAGAATCATTCCGTGGCTTTTCTCCTAGAAGGGTTTCCACCTAAATTTCTGTGATCTATTGTCTTGATGTTTGTGCATTGTTGAATTTTATTGTTTACTATTCATGTAATGTTGATTTATGTTGATCTAATTTTAATGATAATAAATGTTTTGTAAGCTAAAAAAACTAATTGAAGAGAAATACTAATTCACCCCCTTCTCATTATTTCCAATAATTGGTAGCAAATAAAGTTCCTTCAGTTGTAGCTTATCAACTAGAAGGAAGATCTCATGTGAATCAAGATGGGAAATTCATGAAAGCAAGTTGCCAAGAATTCTGAGGAATCAAAGGAAGTCCTTGATATTTAAAAACTTTCTTAACCTATTACAACTGACGAAGAGAAATAGGTTGGTCCAATTCCTCTAATCACTAAATCAAGTTTTGTATTTTGGAAAGGTAAAATGGAAGCCTATTTGGGAGCTATTGGATGTAATGTATGGTTTTCAATTGTTAATAGAGACAAATCTACTGATGAATCAAGAAGGTAGAATTCAAAAGCTATGAGTATCATTTTATGTGTCATGCCAGATTATTTGAAATCTAATGTAGGTCAATTCTCATAAGTCAAATATCTCTAGGAGAAGCTTCAAAATCTCTATGCAAGTCAAAAACATATAGGTCAAGATAAGAATGATGATAATCGTGCTTCAAATCAACATATCCTCATATCAAAGGATATGACAATGATGAAGAAGAAGAAGCATAAGAGGACATGAATAAATCATTAATTAGTGCTTTCAAAGAATGGAAGAACACAGAGAAGGTAAACCACACACTCAAAGAAGTTTCTCTCTTGAAACTTTAAGTGCAGGAAGCAAAAAAGGAAGAGAAAGACATGGAAAACCAATTAAAGGAATATTGTTAGGGTACATAACTAAAGTTGATAAAAAACAGAAGGAACTAGAAGCATATTTAGCATAAATTAGTAGGCTCAAGAATGAAAATGAAGGACAAAAGGAACAAATACAAGATCTTAACAAAGTAAAAAAAAGGTCAATCTTTTAAAGATGCAAGTAGAGGAGGCTGAATAAAGAAGAAAATTCTTGAAAATCTAGTTTCAAGTAGGTATTTCCCAAAATAAAAAATAACTTGACACTACCTTAACTGAAATAGACAAGCTTAGGAAGGATAAACTGGTGGATGATGAAAAGAAGAATAATGACATGGATAAATTTAAGATAAAGGAAAAAAAACAAGTGAAAATGCATGCAATGAAGGCACAAGCTCCAAGTACCTAGAGAGAAATATTTATAGCAGGGTCTCTCAGAAAAGAAATCAAAATGAAGGACAAAAGAAGGTTGAAAATATTGCTACTTCAAGATGTAATCAACAAAATGTTGCACCTTCTCCAAAGAAGAATGACTTCATAAGATCTTCAGGACAAGACATCACATTCAGATACCCTAGAATGTTTAATGGTTATTGATTTTCATGTTCTAACTTCGAGAACATGGATAGGGATTGCAAAATGTATGACATACATGATTATCAAATACATTATCAAAATCCTAGAAGCAAGTTTGCAGGATCACAAGACAAGTTTCAAAATGACTTTTCCAGTAGAAAGTATATGTCATTTTCTTTATCATTCAAGCCCAACATCAAATGTTATAAATGCCATAGCTATGGGCATATAGCTCGCAATTAAAGATACAATATGGAATATTCCATGAAAGATGACCCTAACACCAGGTACAAGGTTTGGAGAAGAAAGAAAAAGGAATAATATCAAGTCAATGAAAAGGTCTCCACAGTCATGCTTTCAAGTTTTGTAAGGTCAAAAGATTGTGATGAATATGTGCTAATTTTAGATAACAATAGTATGTTGTATGCTTTAGCACAATTTAATTCAATGTTCCTTATTAGCCTAATGACAATTTCCAATTATATCTGGTAGAAATGACATTAATTTAAACACATTAATAGTAAATGAAGGTAGAACATAAAAACATGTGCAGAAGACAAGCAAAGACAAGAGGACACAAGACGTGGCAGATGCTAGGGAAAAACCCTAATGTGGGGAAAACCTTTGATCAAATCTTATTATTATTCTTCAATAGTTCAGTAGAGAGAGAGTACACATATCAAATTAACTTTCCCAAAATAGTCCTATCAAATCAACAATCAACAATAGCCAACTACATCCCTAACCAGAAAGTCAAAGGTGGTCAAATCAACTCCAAAATGTCCTCCAAGCATCTCAGTCAACAATAGATAAATTTGGCCTTCCACGAGGGTCAAAGTTAGCCCAAAATAGATAAGTTGAATGAGTTAAAGAGAGAGAAAACCCTACTCTAAATTCTATAGTCAAATATGAAGTCAACCTAGTCAACCTGTCCCAATCACCTTTAAAATTGTGCCAATAAATTCAGCCTCCAAAATTTGAACTTTCTATCTCTAAAACGAAGTCAACACTTGGTTAAACATCCCTGGTCAATGCCGTCCTGTTTCCTAAAATTTTCAACCATCAAACTAACTCATAAATTCGTCCTCTTTTCACATGTGTGAAGTAGAGAAGGTTGCCTCCAAGCTGTACGAACCAATCAAGAGAGGAGAGAGAGATATATGCGATGAGATGATGTCCAAATGAGGAGAGAGGTCATTCCTATTTATACACTTCGTTGAGGGTGAGGAGACACATCTATTGGGCTTATGAGTCTACATTTGACTGAGGCCGACCTTGACAACTTGTGCATGAGAGAGAATAAATTCAAAATTCCACTTCTTCTTGTCAGAATGAGATCATATTTATGTCAAAATTGGACCTCTTGAAAAGGGAAATCCAATGAAATAATCATCTCCATCATATGAGTTATTCTAAGGTGGAATTTGGCCCTAGTTTCCAATTTTAACACTCACTTTCAACTAGGGATATTTCCACCTGCCAATTCATCTATCATTATCATGCCATCCTATCATCCCTGTACCATCGCTATCATCACTTCCCTGCTCGGTTGTGCATTGCTATGATCTTCTTTGTTGAACCATGAAATAATAATGAAGAATAAGTGATCAAGATTGAGTCATAAGATCATGCCACTCTCCACTGGCAAAAGTAATTCCTTGATCCCAGATCAAGTTTTTGAACACCATGAATCCTAGTCATAGGGAGTACGACAATACACGATGTGTCCATCAGTAGTGATATGGTCCCTAACCATCTTTTCCCAACTCATTGGCTAGATCAAAGGTAGTTCCCATGAGTCCGAGCCACTATGGGTAGGATGTGTGTTAGGTCATCAGTAGGAGAAGGTGAATCACTCATCTTGCTCTTATGCCATAGGAGAAGGTGAACCACTCATCCTATGCATATGCCAATCATAGGGGAAGGTGAACCACTCACCCTACATACATGTGTCCGGATAGGGGAAGGTGAACTACTCACTCTACACACATGTCAACCATAATGGGGTATCACAGTGAAGGTAAACCACTCACCCTATATCTGGCGCACCACTAGGGGAAGGTGAACCACTTACCCTATGGCTGCTCATAGCTCCAAGAATTACCCTAAGCCCCAAGGAGCTCCTAGAGCTTTGTGTCCAACTCATACGGGACCCTCATAGGAGGGTCGTTCCACGAATCCAAGTCTCTCTCGAAAGGTTAAGAAATGACCTTCCCCAAAGGCTTCATGAGAATGTTCGTGACTTGCTCATTTGTTCTAATGTGTTGGAGCCTAATTTCTCCCTGTTGTACCATATCCCTAGTAAAGTGGTACCTGATGTCAATGTGCTTGGAGCGGTCATGGAACACGATATTTTCTAAGAGGCGAATCCCACTCTTGTTGTCGTAGAATATCATGGTGGTATCCAACATGTGCTCAAATAGCTCACTGAAGATATTCCTCAACCAAACAACTTCACAACAGTCCATACTTGCAACAATGTATTTGGCCTCGATGGTGCTTATTGCAACCGATTTCTGCTTCCTGCTCATCTAAGATATATAAGTAGACCCCAAAGAGAAGAAAAGCCTAGACGTGATCTTACGATCCACCACACTTCCAACCTAGTCAACATCTGAATATCCATCTAGTCTCAAATTCCCAGTAGTGTATCTCAGTCCATAATGGGTTGTTCCCCAGAGATATCTCAAGATATTCTTGGCAGCAATCCAATGAATGTGACGAGACTTGACCATAAATTGACTCAATGTGTTTACAACAAAGCATATGTCAGGATGGGAGTTGACCAAGAACATCTGGCTCCACACAAGTTGGCGATACTCGGAAGGGTTCGCTAATCCAAGCCCAACAACACTTCCACATAGCTTCTTAAAGTTGAGTTCCATTGGAGTAGTCACAGACTTTCAATCCATCATTCCACATCTCTCAAGTAGCTTCACAATGTATTTTCCTTGAGAAAGGAAAATCGTACCTGGATTTTGCTAGACCTATAGCCCTAGGAAGTAATGCATCAATCCTAGGTCCTTCATATCAAATTTAGAAGCCAACTCCCTCTTACTTTTATGAACGAGATGGTCATCACATGTTAGAAAGAGATCATCCACATAAAGGAACAGAATGAGAGGTTTGTCCTTTTCAACCTTGAAGTATAGGTTCGGGTCAGCATCACTCCTAAATTCCAGCTTGATAAGATAACTATCAATCCTCTCATACCAAGCCCTTGGGGCTTGCTTCAAACCATAGAGGCCTCTATTCAACCTGCATACATGTGTCTCATGATCTTGAACTTTGAACCCCTTGGGTTGTTCCACATAGACTTCCTCTTTAAGAGAACAATGAAAGAAGGAAATTTTAACATCGATCTGGTGTAGGCTCCATCCTTGCAAAGTGGAAAGGGATATGATCAAACTAATGGTGGTATATCGGGCATTTGGTGCAAATATCTCATCATAGTCTACTCCTTCCTTTTGATAGAAGCCCCAAGCAACAAATCTAGCCTTGAACTTATCAATGCTCCCATCAGGTCCATGTTTGATCTTGTAGAGCCATTTTGAAGTGACCATTGACTTATCCTTGGGTCTAGGAACCACATCCCAAACATCATTCTTCATGATCAACTCATACTCCTTGTTCATCACACCCTTCCAAACTTGGTGTTTCATGGCTTCTTCAAATGTGCAAGGCTTGGATTGTATAATGGTACTTATGGCAACTAAGTGTCCTTGGTACCTATTCAGCTTCTTGCTTTCACGAAATGTCCCCCTTGGTGTAATATGTTTCTCAACATCTTCAAGAGTACATTTGAGCCACAAAGGTATTTTTCTTGAAGTAGAAGGCTCACTAGGAGGTGGATTAATAAGATGCATCAGACCTTCCACATCGGGCATCGATTCATTAGATGAAGGTTCATCTTGATTTTCTGCATCAACATCATCATTGGCCTTCGTAGGGATAGGAAGATTTCAGACTTTCCTAAGAGCATAATCTTCATCGAAAGTGACATCATGACCTATTTCCACTTCCCCTTGACCATGCACATAGATTCTATATGCCTTCAAAGTTTCACTATAGCCCACAAATGTTACTTTCTTCCCATATGCATCTAGTTTGTTTATTTTCTCTTTCGGCACATGAAAATATACGGGACAACCAAAAATTCTAAAATGATAAACATCCGGTTTCTTACCAGTGAATACTTCTTCGGGTGTCTTGAAGTCCAAATCTTGATGTGGTTATTTGTTTTCAACATACATAACGTTGTTGGTAGCTTCCCCCCATAAGAACTTCAGAAGACCTTGATAATGAAGCATAAGACAGGTGGCTTCTATGATAGTATAATTCTTCTTTTCGGGAGCACTTTTTTTTAGGAGTATATGCAGTAGTGGTCTCCCTCTTAATGCCAGTTTCTCTATAGTATTCTTTGAATTCGTTGACTCATATTCGGTCACATTATTAGTCCTCAATATTTTGATCTTGTTCCATGTTTGATTCTTGACCAAGGCTTTGAAAGAGTGGAACCATTTGAACACTTCATCCTTCTTCTTTAAAAAATAGATCCATGTTTTGCAGGAGAAGTCATCCACAAAAATAACATAGTACAAATATCCACCCAAAGATGTCACAGGAAACATACCTGATAGATCAAAATGGACCAATTGAAGAATATCAGTGGTTTAAGTTTCATTTGAGGGGGATGGTACCCTTGTATGTTTTCTAGCTTCACATCCTTAACAAACACCTTCATGATCTAAGTTGAATTCGAGCATACCTGTTACCATCTTCCTTACATCAGATAAGGCTTTGAAATGAAAGTGTGAAAATCTCTGGTGCCATAATCCAGATTGAAGAGAAGTATCACAAGTTGTTGCTCCCAATGAAATTCCTCCAACTTGATAAAGACCTTCAACCTTGAATTCAAGAGTGAATACATCTCTTGGGTTCCTTTTCCAAACATGAAACTTCCCATCAATGAATGTCACTTTGAAACCTTTATCCTCCATCGGAAAAATAGAGACCAAGTTCTTTTTCAGATAAGGTACATACAACACTTTTTGTAAGTGGAGGGTTTGACCTTGATTTAAGTGAAGATTAATATTCCCAATTCCTTTTACGAGATAAGTGACATTATCCCCAAATATAATCTCCATATTCATCTTCTTTTCAATCAAGTTAGAGAGAGCTTCTTTGTACCTAGTGAAGTGCCTTGAGGCACCAATATTAATCAATCAATGATCAATGTATATGGAGGAGAGGAAGTGGTGAGGGAAAAAATAAGATAAATTTCCTTTTTCTTTACAACATTATCTTCTTCATACCTGGAGTTTCTCGACTTCTTGGGAGGACGACCATTTCCATTTCGAGCAGTGGGAGAATTCCTCTTTTCTTTTTGGTTGAACCTGTTGTTCCTTTGATTGCCATTTCCCTTGAAGTTGTTGTTATTGTTGTCATCATCTCTTGGAGTATCCTTCTCATGAGGACACTCTCTAGTGAAGTGGCAAAACCTGTTGCAGCTGAAGCATCTTCCTTTTCTTTCTTCTTTGAATCCCAACTTGAACCATTGTCCTTGATTTCTTGGACCAACATTATTCTTCCTCTTAGAATGAGCGGAGAAGATAGTAGGATGTTTCCATTTGAGGGCTTGTGTCTTTCCATCATCCTTATTTATTCCTAAGTGCATCTAGCCAATAATTCATCAAATCCTGAAATCCTGTCATTATTGAGGATGGTAGTGTTGAACACGTCCCATTCTTTTGTAAGGCCTCCAAGTTTGATAAGAGTAAGCTCCCTCCCATCAATGAATTATCCAATAGATAAGAGATCATTCTTGATCTCGGTAATCCTCATGAAGTAGGATTGGATGGATTATCCTCTGTCCATATTGATGTATTTCAACTTGTTCTTGAGAAAGAGAACTTGATTTGCATTATTTACTTTGAACATCCCAACCAGCTTGTCATACATATCCTAAAATTTTTAAGTTTGACACTTTAGAAATACCTATTGCATTATCTAGTTTATTTATCCTACTTGTTTATTCCATTAAAAAGTTGTTTATAAATACAAATATTGAAATAAACACAAATACAACCTTAACTCATATACAGAGCAAAAACTGAAATAACTGAGACAAACACACAAGGGACATCGTTATTTTGGAAAATTGTCCCCGGAAAAACCCAATGCGAGAAAATCAGTGCAACAAATATGAGGGTTTTATTATTAAGCAGCTTCTGAGTACAACTAGGGTGCCAGAAATGGCTCGCCCAACAAATATTGTTACATGACAGTAATACCTCTTCTCGGAGACAAATATTCAGCCTCTCAACTCTAGTTTGCCACACGAAAATTCCTTCCGATGCTTCCTCTTGGCCCCACATCAGCCCTGCTAAATTCAACTCTGCTCTTGAAGCCTCTGCGTCAGCTTCTTGGCTCTCCGTGTCATCTCTCTGGCCCTCCGTGTCACCCACGCAGGTCCCTCAACCTCTATGCAATCCCCAGCTACCTCTGCATAGCTCCTGCTGCCTTTGCGTCAGCCTCTTCGGTCACTACGCTAACCCTATGGCACCATCCTTGCCTCTCTGCTATGCACTCACTGCCCCTCGCCACAACAAAAAACTGGCTCAAATTTTCTTAGCAAGCCCCGCTCCAGAAAATCGAACTGACTAATCAATCTTGGTGTATCTCCAACAGACCCTCAAGCCTCCTCTTATACTTTTCCCTTTGAGTCTTCAACGATCAAGATTAAGTCCCTAATCAATGACTAATATTATATTTGGTTTGATCCATGTAATTTAGAACATTCTCACCAAGTTTTATATTAATACCATTAATATTTTATTTTTCCTAAGTTTAGACTAAGGAACTCCATTAAAAATATTAATTATTTTAATATCTCTCCAATCGGGTGGAATTTCTCCAAACCATTTTTGGGTCTTGGAGATCTTATGTGCCTTAGCCTCCCCACCAATTTTCATGGCTATAACACATCTAATGCTACCAAAAATTAACACTCCCTATTAGCGAGGAATGTGCTCTAGTAATGCTCCACCACTGAAACATCACACTGATCCTTCCAAACCAATACCTGTGCTGATGCTTGGCCTGATGCCTCACACCATTTGCACTATTGCTTCTTGTACTTTTTCCCATGACACTGCCACTGCCACTGCTACATTTGTAATGCAACTCCCTATCAATATGCTGCCCATGCTGCCCCTAGCACTGCCATTGCTAATTGCGGCACTACAACTCAGTTACCGAGAAGTAAGTAACCAATCTACCCAAATACTGACATCCCAGTTAGTTTAGAATCCTCATAAAACCAAAGCTACCTCTGTTGCTATCCTGTGCTCCCTCTGTTTCCACTATGCTGCTGCATACACCTCTGTGCCTCTCACATTGCTGCAGCCTCCACTGCGTTGCCTCAGAATTTTGCACCCAAGCACTGCCTTGCTGCTCCACTACCCTTTTTCTCCACCCGACCTCTGTCATTTTGCTCCTGTTGTTAAGGGCTCCCATAGCCGGATATGATCCAAGAGTTTGAGCACATCAAGTATGTTGCCCCTAGTGTGTAGTCCTCTTGACTACAATTCAATGTCTCCCAACCTCTTCTCTAGAGATGCATGAGCACTCATGGCACAACTGTCATCAGTCTCGACCTCTTTCTCCACCTTAGCTGGAGTTGCCTTAGAGTTGGAAGCCTCTCCCATGTTTTTCTTCCTAGGACACTGGGATGCATAATGTCCCAACTCCCCACAATGAAAGAACTTCACTTGGAGATATCCTTCTTCTTCCTTCCCCTATTGCCCCGTAGATGCTAGAGCCACATCCTCCTCCTCCTCTTTCTTGATTTGAATTCCCTTTCCACTACTCCCCACCTTGGTCAACCGTTTGATCTCTTCTTGGCAAAGAGCTGCCCACATCTCCTCCCCACTTGGAAGAGTAGCCCTACCCAAAAAACTTCTTACAAATGTCTCCCACTCCTCAGAGACTGCATTCATGGTTGTCTTCACCATGAATTTTGGATCTGGTGTAGACCCCACATAAGTAAGTTTCTCACGAATCTTCTTCAATTTGAGAAGGAACAGATCTATCTACTCTCCCTTCTGCATCTGATACAACCACGATTGATTCTCTAGTAGCATCTTCCACTGTACGAAAGTGCCCTGATACAAGGTCATCAAAGTATCCCACATCTCCTTTGTTGTGTTCTTTTCAACAATATGTAGTACAACATGATATTTGACCCTATCAAGGATCATGCCCTTTTCCATCGCCATTGCATCCTCATACTTCTCATTATCATCTGGGTCGATGAAGATTGCCACGGTTCTCAAGTAAAAGTCCTTGATGCGATGTCAATCTAGGATTGCCAGGATCCTGGCCTTTCAAATGACAAAGTTGGAAGCCCCATCCAACCTATCCTAATCCCTCAGTCCGTTCAATTCCATTTCCGCTCCTCTTCTAGACTCCCTTTGAGATTTGAATTCCCTCCTGGAAATCTCCCTCTAATTCCTGATTTTGTTGCTAGAAATCCTCCTGCCAAATGTCCAATTGCTCCTCTCCAATCCTCCTTGAAACTGCAACTCAGATCTAGATTTATTGGCTAGAAATCCATCAAGGTAGTGACTCCCTCTACCTTGGTTCTGTCCCCTTAGGTACTGTTCTGGAACGACATAAACATCACCCCACCAACTTCTCAATCACAATCTGCCCACAACTCCCCAAGCTCTGACAACTGAAGAAACAAAGCCTTTCAGGCTCTGTGCAACCCCAACAACGACAAAATCTACTCCTCCCGGCCATAGTGTCAATCCTTCCTGGCTGAGAAAGATTACTGGGCATTGCGTAGGTATGATATGCCCCTCTCTACCTCTGTGCTAACCCTCCTCCTAACTCGAAATGATGACGTAGGCCTTCTGCATCACTTCTTCTTTGTTGCTTTTGCTTTTGGAACAATGTTGTCCCTCGGGATTGTTGCTATTGCTGCAAATTCTCCAGATTACTGTTCGTGCCTTCAGTTCTCCTGTGATATGAAATGCTCTGATACCATGTTCAAATTTCTAAGTCTGACACGTTAGATATCCCTACTACATTATCTGGTTTATTTCTCCAACTTATTTATTCCATTAACAAGTTATTTATAAATATAAATACTGAAATAAATACAAATACAACCTTAACTCATATACAAATCAACAAATGAAATAACTAAGAAAAACACACAAGGGACACTGTTATTTTTAGACAATCATCCCAAGAAAAACCCAATGTGGGAAAATCGGTGCAGTAGATATGACATTTTTATTATTAATCAGCTTCTGAGTACAACTAGGTTGCCAAAAATGGCTCACCCAACATATATTGTTACACGACAGTAATAGCTCTTCTCGGAGATACATATTCAACCTCTCAACTCTAGTCTTCCTCACAAAAAATCCTTTTGACACTTCCTCTTGGACCTGCTAGCTTCAGATCTGCTCCTGAAGCCAATGTGTTAGCCTCCTGGCTCTCCGTGTCATCTCTTTGGCCTTCTACATCACCCATGTATGCCCCTCAACCTCCGTGTAGTCGCCAATTGTCTCTGTGTAGCTCCTGCTGCCTCTGCGTAGCTCTAGCTGCATCCACATCAACCTCTTCAGTCACTGCGTTGACCCTACTACACTATCCCTATCTCTTTGCTATGTACTCACTACCCCTCGCTGCAATAGACCACTAGCTCGAATTTCTCAGCAAGCCCTGCTCCAGAAAATCAAACTGGCTAATCAATCTTGGTGTATCTTCCATTGACCCTCAAGCCTCCTCTTATAATTTTCTTGTTGAGTCTTCAACAGTTGAGATTAAGTCCCTAATCAATGACTAATATTAGATTTGGCTTGATCCATGTCATTTATAACATTCTCACCCAGTTTTATATTAATACCCACTAATATTTTAATTTTCCTAAGTTTACACTTAGGGACCCCATTAAAATATTAATTATTTTAATATTTCTCCAACTAGGTGGGATTTACCCAAACAATTTATGTGTCTTGGAGGTGTTATGTGCCTTAGCCTCCCCATCAATTTTCATGGCTGGAGCACATCTGATGCTACCACAAATCAAAATTCTCCTCTAGATTTTTCCAAATCAGAAATATAGGCAACCAAAGGTTTGTGAATAGAATCAATAATAATTCTCTTAGCGTTAACCACACCTTTCTTGTACTTTGTTTGTGCAGCTGCAAATGCATTTGAAGGAGGCTCCACTATTATTCCTTTGACACAGTCCATGACATCATTTTCTTCCAATGTCAAATCTAGAGTCATCTTCCATGCATGATAGTCAGATTTGTCCTTAAGCTTGTCCTCGGATTTGAAGAAAGATGTAGTTGTCACTAGGACTAGTTCCAAGTCCTTGTCCAACAACTTCCCTTAGTGATTTCTTTTCCTCTCTTTCTTGGGATTTGTCTTCATTTGAGTTCTGAAACCATGTTAATTTTAGATAATAATGGTATGTTCTATGATTTAGCACAATTTACTTCAATGTTCCTTATCAACCTAATGACAGTTTCCAATTATATCTAGTAACAATCACATTAATTTAAACACATTGATAGTAAATGCAGATAGAACATAAAAATTTGTGCATAAGACAAGCCAAGACAAGAGGACACAAGATGTGGCGGATGCAAGGGAAAATTCCCAATGTGGGGAACCCTTTGATCAAATCTTGTTATTATTCTTCAATAGTTCAGCAGAGAGAGAGAGAGAGAGAGAGAGAGAGTACAAATATCAAATTAACTTGCCCAAAAGAGTCCTGTCAAATCATCAGTCAACAACATGCAAATACAGCCCTGACCAGAAATTCAATAGTGGTCAAAAAAGCTCCAAAATTTCCTCCAAGCAGCTTGGTCAACAACAAATAAATTCAGTGTTCCAAGAGGGTCAAAGTCAACTCAAAACATATTGGTCAAACCAGTCAAAGGAGAGAGAAAACCCTGCTGTAAATTTTGTAGTCAAATTCGAAGTCAATTCTAAAGTCAACTCGGTCAACTTGTCCCAATCACCTTGAAAATTGTGCCAATAAATGTAGCCTCCAAAACGTAGTCAACACTTTCTCAAACAACCCTGGTCAACGCTGTCCTGTTTCCTGAAATTTTTAGCCAACAAATTAACTCAGAAATTTGTCCTCCTTTCACACGTGCGAAGTAGAGAAGGCTCTCTCCAAGCTGTATGAACCAATCAAGAGAGGAGAGAGAAAGTTATGTGATGAGATGATTGATGTCCAAATGAGGAGAGAGAAAGTTATGTGATGAGATGATTGATGTCCAAATGAGGAGAGAGGTCACTCTTATCTATACACTTCATTGAGGGTGAGGAGACACATCTATTGGGCTTATGAGCCTACATTTGACTGAGGTCGACCTTGAAAATTTGTGCATGAGCGAGAATAAATTCAAAATTGCACTTCTACTTGTTAGAATGAGATGATATTTATATCAAAATTGGACCTCTTGAAAAGAGGAATCGAATGCAATAATTATCTCCATCACATGAGCTATCCAAAGGTGGAATTTGGCTAGAGCTGTCAATTTTAACAATATGCAATGCGTGATGACATGATTTAGGATATATGACCAAAGAGTTGGTTCATACATTATTATGAAGAATCTAGGTTGATGCCTCCCTGTCCTATGAATGTTGAAGAGGGGGGATATTTATAGCAGTGGTTGTACTTTCAAAGATATATTCTTGACAGGTTGATAGATGGAAAATGTGAAGCATTCATCAACATTTTGGGTAGATTAGTCGGTTTGAGGAGCAGCAAGTTTGCAAAGAAGAATTGCAAAAGGTCTTAGCTATGACAAGTTGTGAAAGGCATAACATGTTAGGGGAGAGAAATAGTATTTTGTAGGAATATAAAGGAAGTCATTTCATCAGGGGGAACAACAATATGTTGTAGAAAAGAAGGCAACTTGTCAAGGGGAGTAACCCTTTTCCATTAATGTCAAAGGGGGAGAGAAATCAGGAAGGGAAGATCATAGGCATGAATTCATGGGGAGCAACAATCGTACGAGTATGTTTTTCCATAAATGACAAAGGAGGAGATTGTTGAATCATGTTGTCATTGACTCCAACATTGATTCTTGAACACTCTTAATATTGGTGTAGGATTGCATTGATTAGAAGTGCCAAATGAAAAGAAGCCCTAGAAGCCACACACTTGTTGAAGTTTTTTAGGACAAATATTTGTCGGGATGCTCCTAAAATCACCATCTTTGGATGATCCTAGTCATATCGATTCCATGAGACTCCCCACAGTGTGCAAGTTATTCCTCTTAAAAGGTCAAAGATCCCTTATTGTGGTCAAAATCCCCAAAAATAAGTGACATGGTAATATATCATTAGCTGACATCTCAAGAAGAAAAAAAGACTTTCATTATCAAATAATACATAGCCTTTTTTTGGTCCAAACATTAATGAAAATTAATGAAAATTATTTTAGATGTTTCAACCCTAATTCAGCTAGGGTTTGAATCCAAATTGTAATAAAATAAAAATAAAAATAAAAATGAATTTCAAATTTAAGCTTTCAACTCCCTCCAAAAGGCCAAGTGGACCTCCCTCCTAGATCATTATAAAAGAAGGCCTATACTCTCTCCAAAATAAAAGAACTTGAATGCTATTTTTATGATTGCCTTCTGCGGCCTTATATAGCCATGAAGGTCTGGAAGAGCGGGCCTCATTTGAATATGGATTTGGGTATTTGACATTTAGTTTTTATATTGTGTTTTCATTGGGTTAATGAATCTGAAGTTATCCAATGAATAATTCACTAGAGACTATCTAAACTATTTCGAATACCTTTTTCTAAAATGTTTTTTTGGGTAGAAACCTGTGATTATGGTTGAAATTATTTCGTAAAGGTAAAATAACGCCTACATCCAAGACAAAATTTATGGAGTCTAAAACCTATTCATACCCATGTGCATATGTATAACCGTGATAATGATCATTTAATGAGTGTGTGTTTAACTGGTAAATAACATGTTATGTTATGTCAACCTATTTTGATGGAATGGCTGTATTCCAATATGAAAGTTGTAATATCAAGTAATCAATTTATACTTCTGCAACAAAGTGAGATTGTTGTTCCAATACCATTACAACTCATGGATCATTCTTGATAATGGGAAGAGAGCAAATTTGAGTTATTCAAAGTTCTTGAATGCATGTGCCTTGAGAAATATACATTTGTATGGAATGATGAGTGTGATTAGGAGCTATTTAGATTTGCACATGCCGATTACTAGGCCTTTGAGACACTAGTAACTCCCATGAATGATTTTTTTATAGCATTGGTCACTAAACAATCATACACATTGAGTGAAAGTATAGCAAAGCTACCTTTGTTCCAGGGTCTTATTGACCTGAAGTGGGAATATAATGTTTGTCACTAGAAGGAAGCTTTGGTATCATTTCTCACGTACAGTGTGAGTTGAGGTTGTAAGTCTATGTTTTTGGTAGAAGTATAATTTTGTTTTAACAGAGATGCAGGACAACATAAGATAGAGATCACTGACAAATATTGTCCCTGATTGATGAAATTGTATTCATTGGAGGTCGTTGTATAACATAAAAGATTTCATGGCTGAAATCCTATGACTGATCCATTGTGTTGTTGACACAAGGTTATGAGCGGTCAACAATGACACATAGGTTACATAGGAAGGCTGACAAACATGCCAAAATAACATTAAACCAACAAAAGCATTAAATGCATATCGGAATGCGAAATATGGTTTAATGCATCCATGTAAGGTGGAAAAATAATGTATGGCCATTAATCAAAAGGTTTAATTATTATTATTTTATTATTTTTTTTTTAATTGACATTTTGTAGAATAATTTGTTGCATCTAGTGGTATGTCAAAAGGTGCCTAGAAATGCACAAATTGTAGAACAATTAATTTGGTACAAGGAATGTTTTAATTCTAGAAGAAATTTCATCCAATTTGAAAACTGGAAGAAGAACTACCATCAAAATTGACAGGTAGACCTTGTTGAAGTGATTATGATTTTTTTAGGTAAATATGTCAATGGTTGTATTGCGGAAGATCATTTTATGAGTCAGAGCTACTAGGGTTTGATACTTCATTGTTGAAGTTGTATGCTGAGTTCTATTATGGATGTCATCATTGTAGTAAAGCCTTGTGAACATGTTGTAGCTTTCATATTGCTAAGGTTTGAGTAGAGAAAGTTTTGTTGGCTTGAAGACAAAAAATGTTGCCAATGGATTAACAACCTATGGGGTTTGATGTATTTGTTGATGATAGAGTTTGGAGCTTCTTCCATTTTTCTTGTTGTAGCATTTCAAAGGGTTTCTGCCTGAGCTAAAAATACCAGGGTATGGCAGAGACATGTGTATTATGTAATCAACTATTCTTGAGTTAGGGTTTGGCAAAGACTATTTAGTGACATTATTGGTCTATGTTATGGCTAGACGTTTGATGCCTTGTTGAACGAGGGTAATTTTAGATGTCAAGTTGATGACAAGAAAACTTAACAATGAAGATATAATTAACGAAGAGAAAAGACAAGATACATTTATTCAACAACTAGGGTTTGATATTCATACTGAGTAGAGGTAGAATTGATTGATAGAGATTGCATAACAACTCCTTGTATTACAATTCCTTTGTTTTGATAGCGAGCACAAGTGGATCCAATCTAAAAATTGTGAAACATGGTCTACCAACTGATTAGGATGGTAGGGTGGTGCTAGGGTAGGTTGGAGTTTGCATAGGGTGTTGGCACATCCTTTCAATTGTAGCTGCAAAACAAGGTGTTGGAGCATCCTTTAGGTTGGATCATGTAAACCAAGGCATTGGAGTTTCCTTCCAGTTGTAGTTGGTAAACCAAGGCATTGAAGTGTCATTCAAGTTGGAACACGTAAAATGGGAGGTTGGAGCTGAAATATTAATGTACAGTTTATTGAAGTCAAAATATTAAGAAGCATTCAGTGGTTTTTCTCCCAAAAGGGTTTCTACCTAAAAAATTGTTGTCTACTGTCTTGATGTTTGTTCCTTGTCGAATGGTGTTGTTTACTATTCATGTGATGTTTATCTATGGTGATCCAATGTTAATGAAAATGAATGCTCTGTGAAGTTAAAAATATTAATTGAAGAGAAATACTAATTCACCCCCTCTCAATATTTCCAACAATCTTCTCTTGTACATTTATGAAATTATCATTTTATCAACATATTCTCTTTATTGAGTTTCCATCTATTTTAATGTTTTCTTATTGATGATGTCTTGCATGCTGGTTTGTTGAAAATTGTACGATCTATATATATGGTTTATGGAACGTAAGTGAACCAAAATATTTTTTAAAAATAGTTCAATACCGATTCACCCCCCCGTTTTAGTTTGGTGATATTTCTAGCAATTGGTATCAAAGCAGGTTACCCTTAAACAATGTAATCATTAGAGGGAAGATGATGAATAAATATGGATCAAATGGAAAACATATTTTCAAGAACAATTCAGGTATTTGATTTAAATGATTATGAATTATGGAGAAACAACATGGAAACCTACTTGAAGGCTCTAAAAGTGGATGTTTAGCTCTCCATTATGAATGGCTACAAAAATCCAAAAATCCTCCAACTAATCCCTTTGAGAAGAAATTGTTCAATTGTAATTCAAAGGCTCGTCATGCCATCACAAGTGAATTATCAAGAACCATTAAGACCAAGGCAATGATGCGCACCAAAACTAAAGAGATTTGGGATAAACTTAAAATTCTTTATGAAGATAAGGATAAAGTCAATCAGGTTAAAATTCAATGACATAGAGCACAATTTGAAAATATGAAAATGAATGAGAAAAGAAATATTGTAGCTTAGTTACTCAGAGTAGATGAAGTTGTCAACACCATTAGAGGATTAGGAGAAGATGCTAAAGAATCTTTGTGTTGGAAATACTGAGAGGGGGGTGAATCAATATTTCTTTTCAATTGTTACTTTTACCAGTTAGATCAATTATATTTAGAACAAACAATGAACAATAAGAGTAAATGATTTTATTAATTTCTTTAATAAATCAAGTACAATATATATAGGGCTCCCACCCTAGATGAAGACATCGATCTTCAATCACCTAGGCTCCAACCTGTTGACAAGCACCAACTTGGAATTTTGTGAGGCTTAGATTTCTAGGGAACCAACCCTATCTTCTTAAGGCACCAACCTTGCATTTAGTGGATCCAACCCCTAGGGCACCAACCCTTCTCTGGTACAGGCTTCGACCTGGTATTTTGAGGACATCGATCCTCTAGGGCTCCAACCCTATCCTCCAAGGCACCAACCTTGTCTTTTTGAGGCTCCAACCTCTTGGGCTCCAACCCACTGCAATAATGCGTCAAGATATGTTTGGTAGTAACTCACAGCTCCCAAAATTGTCTTCACTAAGCCCTGTCAATATTCATCTTCACTGTAGTCTTCATGGTACATCATCAATGACAACCTTGATCTATTCACATGAAGGTGTTTGTTGTCTAGGTAAATCCTCTCTGTGGACAAAGATGATCCCTCTAGCCCAATGAGTGGGTCTAGAAACCTAAGTGACAATCTACCAAGCACTTTCCTAAGTTAGAATTGAAAAGAGAGACGAAGAATATGGCCTACCTCATTATGATTCTGTGCCAATCTCCTTTGTTGAAAACCTAGAGTCACTTGCATTACAGGCTCGTTCCTGCTGCTCATGACATTTTTATGCACCTGCACAAGAGAGACACAACATGACATGCAGATACAAATAGTATATTCAAAAGCAACCTACTTAACTGATCAAGGCATGTTAAGATAAATGATACATGAGCATACACATCAATGGAAAATGAACTCACAGTTGTATATTAATAGAATAAAGGAGGAAGCATACAACCAAGCCTTGATGTCAATAAGCTCTCCTTGAATGAATATCCAAGTCCAATCTAAGCTCTCCAAGCACTCCTTCTCTAAGCCAAATGAGTATCATATAGGCACAATCTTAGCATAAGGGTGAAAATAGACATAGACCAACCATTTGGGAATGGGAGAGGATGAATATATAAGCAGGGAAAGGGAGTTAGGATCTCTCCAAAGATAGGAGTAGGCCCTCATCTCAAGGAGGTATCTCATGGGGATAAGATCAAGAGACCAAGTTGAGAGAACTCGACCTCATCTATGCCAAACAATCTCCAGCTAGCCGCTTTGGAAGCTTCTAGATCACGAAGCTTCTCATCCTCTTTGGGAAAATTTCCTTTTTGGGATCGTCGTGGGTATACAAGTAAACAAAGTGATGCCATCATGGGTCAAGTATAATACAGCATGTGAACATCACGGTTTTTAGTCTCATAAGAATGATTATTCTCAAATTAGGGTTTTAAAGCTATTTCTTTCAGGGGAAGCTCGAGGCATTTTCTAATCAATGTATTAGGGAGGAACTAAGTTGCATATATGAATGAGTAGACTGCATGATGGTCATGTTTCGGGCACTTCGGGGTATGTCACAGGGAAGTGTAGGAGGTGTGACAAAATACTCTATAACAGATGCCCCCTAAACCATGAATTCAGAAAAGGGAGTGATGGCTGAGATGCTTTATGAGCTTTGCAAGGACAAGGACAAACACTATCAGGAGACCTACAAATCAAGGACACATATACATATACATATCTGATATCAAAACACGAATCCATGGTATGGATGCAACCATCTGGATGATAAATAGTATATGAAAGGATCCATGGCATGGGTGCAACCATCCAAATGAGAATCATCTGTAAATCTAAGATCCAAGGTATGGACGGAACCATCTAATATATAAGGACCACTATAAATGTAAAGTCCCACGATATGGTCACAACCATCCGTATAGCAGACACATGTGTACAATCATGAATAACACATAACTCCATGCAACTTGATTCATATCAGACAAGACTCATGGTCTTGTGCTCTATCCCAAACCAATCAAAGTACGAATTCTAACATGCGAATGAATGTGTCAAAGTCAAACATGCTAGAAAACCGCCTGATTATCGACCAATGATGTGGACTATTAACAGGTACAAGAGAAACCACCAACAATGGCAATGGATCTCAAGGTATGACTATACAATCCATGAATGTGATAGTGAAGTTGAAGTCGAACACTCATGGAATCACTTGATCAAAGGCCAATGATGAAAACCTGTTGTCGGATGTGAAGAACTTGTCACTAAGACATGCAAGCTCTAAGGTACTGAAAGGGAGTTTCTAAGTCATCTTCTTGGATAATGAGCTGAAGTCGACAGGAAGTGACCTGCGGAAGGAGGGCCATGATGAGTCCCCCATCATTGACACAAAACAAGGAATAAAATGGAGTGAAATGAGTAAGATCCAAGATTGTAATAATGAGCTAGACAATGTATAGGTAATAATTATAGATAAGACTTCTCTTGAACACTGGTGACATGATTTCGGAGTGTGGAAGCATTTGACTCAACATAGGACTAAAGGTCATGATGAAAAAATGGAATAGTCAGATGAGAGGCAAGAATGGATCACCGAAACCTGGGAGGACAAGTGACTGAGTGAGGATATCCCAAACCCGTCACGAAAGCAGACGAGTGTCATGTTCAAGAGCGACATGTTTCCTATACAAAGGATGTTTCATTTTCATTTTTCCCCACTATTTCTAGTGAGTACCCCAATTATTTTTATCACAAGCTTGAATGTGATAGCATATGCTTGTCATGTGAGTTCATTCTTTGAATGAATCCATCCTAGTAAGTTTCACGAGTCCTAGGAAGGAAAAAGTCGGTCTCATCATGGTGATGAGTTTTTCATCGTAAAATTTTAACGAGTCTGACGTAAGAATAACTCGGTATCTTTTTCACATTTATAGAGTTTCAAAAAGAGACGAAAAAGAAAACTCCATCATGTCCCTTTTCGTAATTTGTCCCTCAAACCCAAAAAGGTAGAGAACAATATTCGAGAGAACCTCTTGACCATATCGACCAAGGTGTACCTTTTTATAACTAGTCAATCTCAACTCGAAAAAGGGGTAAACGTATACTGAGATGACATCAATTCATTTAATTTAACGAGTTCGAAATGAAAAGTACTTGACGACCTTTTAAGTTTTCGAGAGTGAGAAAAGAGCTTAAGGATGAATCCAGTGGGGTTCCTTTTCCGTTTATTTTTAACGAGTCTGAAAAAGAGATAAAACAAAAACTCATTTGAATCAGTCAATAATAATCATATGTTCACCAGAAAGTACCTGTAACCGCACAAGGAAATTCACCCATCACTGCTATCGAGAAATAATAATAAAATATTGCCAAAAATGAACTCAAATGTTATCAATATCTCATAAGTAAAAACATTTTTACCATTTCACCAAAGTAAGTTTTGAGAGAGCATTTGTGCCCTATTTTTCTTGATTTTCAAATGACCAGTACGGGAGATCCAATGCATCATTCCTCTAACCATCTTCAACACGTAAGAACTTTGCCTATACTTTTGCAATTCATCGTATTTTTATGTGTTTTCATTCAATTTTTGCTTGTCAGTAGGAGGATTTTTGTTTTTAAATCGTGTTGGAGATCATCATGGGTTTGCTCATCGAACCCGCAATGATCACTCCTGAGCCAAAACGCCCTAGCGACAACATCACTCTATTAATAAAAACAGGCATGATGGTTCAGAGGCATAATTGTTTACAGGAAAAACCCTCTTTAAAGCAATTTTTTTTAGTTTTGATCCATGAAAAAGTTTCTAACTTGTGTTTAATGATGTTTTGCAGGAGATCATGGTTCTAGAATGGAAAGAAAGAGGCCATGAGGCCGAAGACCATCAGGTAGTCCAAAATCCAGAATGTGTCAATGCTTTGAGAAATTATGGGTTGCTGAAGTTCTTTAGGAATTGTGGTATTCAACAACCCCACCATTTATTAATGATAGTAGTTAATATTACGTTAATAAATGGGGACCCTTTAAATTTTTTTATCCAAAACACAGAACTTAGCATTTATGCATTTCTTTTATTTTTTGGAATAAAGCAAAGATAACAATCAAAACCTTTTTAGGGAACTACTAAATACTTACCTTTTCATATATAGCATGTCTAAAACCCACCAAAGGACTCTATGGTCGATTTTATCATAAAAACCAACGCAAACAGAAGACCTTAGGCTTTTTCAGGTTGAAGTCTCGCATCGCATATCACCACTTGTAAAGGACCCGCTTTTAACACGATATTGTGAAATATGCGAGATGCAAAACTGTAATGGAATTATGACCTTTATTGCATCACATTTTCGGCATTCAAACAAACCACTTGTACTTACCGCTAGCTAACATTGCAAAATGCAATTAGCACCCATACCCACACCTTAAAAAATTATGAGTAAAATTTTTGAGTTCGTCATGTCTTTTAAATAGGATAAACCTATCAATTAGCTATGTTTTGAAACAACTAACAAACGGCTCGCATCTCGCATATTGCAAAAACACAACGGGAGATAAGAAAGGTGATAAGGATATATTGCGATATTGCGATCTACGATATTGCTTTGCAAATCGCACAATCACTATTATCACAGTACAATGGATCGCCACCCCAGAATATTTCATCTCGTTTTACAATACAAACATTTATGAGCATTAAAGCTAAGGGATAACGAATCATTAATGAGCATTTAGTGGGAAATAACTACATTTATGTGTGAAAAGCCATTTAGCTTGATATGATATCTTCTTACATGCATTCAAATAAAACTCTTTTTACACCTTTACAAGCTGTCTGCATTATTTCATTTTTACGTTCATCTTTGTGTATCCAATAGCATTTGTTCTCCATTTTCAGGAAAAACCCACAAAGAAAAGCATTGAGAACAATGGTGAAGGAAGGCAAGGATGTCGCCTCTGAGAAGACAAAGATGACTCCCCTATTCATGGATACCACATGCAGCAGAGAGGGTGGAACTTCTACATGGGAGGCTATGTATAACATACTAGAGGAATAACAACCGAGGATTATGGAAACAAAAGTTACAGTTGATGGATGTGACTCCTCATATGCTTCCATGCTGGAGACGACATGCTCGTTTTTGCACTGCATAGCTGCTCGGCCAAAGATAATCCCTTATACCGATATGGTAAAATCGGTGATCAATGAAGCCAACATCTCAAACAGAGAATTCAAGACAAGGAGCCAAGAGGTTATGGGGTCTTTTACCCCGGACAACCTATGACATATGTACCACCTACTAGAGCCCCAAGTCATCTACAATAGGCAATTTGTTGAGAAGTTTTATAAAGAGAACGATGACCGAGCGGACTGCACCCACGCCTGGTCAAATAATGAAGAGAAAATCAAGAAAGACGAAAACAATATGTACACTACTTTGTCTGTTTGTCCCCCTTATAGTTTCACAGCGGCTATGTTATGTAGATTGTTTGGAAGACCTAATAGTACTAAGTTCTCCCCAGAGTGATTGTCATTAATAGATGCATTTGTTAACGAAACTATAATGAATTGGGCACAAATTTTGTCAGACAATTTTGCAAAAACAAGTATCGAGTATAGAAGGAAAAGAAGTATTGTGTCGAGGTTTACCCTCCATTTTTTATGAGCGCCTATGTCTTGGATGCTATTTGTTTTAGTTAAAAATTCCCTATCATGGGGTGGAAATGGACTGTCCAAAATCCACTCCCTATTCACATATACCACAAGGACATGTGGGAATCCAGTTTTGAACCACATTTTTTCAAGATTTTCCATGGATTTATGCTCCCTATTCACAAGTGGCTTTATAATCGAGATACCCCCAGGTTTTCCCAAGAAGTTGAAGTTGACATCCTCCCAGTTGCTAGATGGTTTGGGGAGGAAACATTTACATATATCAGAGTTTTTGGTAGCATCACCTCCCCCCATGTCCTCCCATACTACGTTCCAGATAAATTAATGGCTAGAGAGATAGCCTATCAAATAGCTAGTGAGGGAGGAATGAGCAAGACACTGAAAGAATAAAAAAAGGCCATTTGGCCTACATTCCCTATACAGTGCGGAGCATTTGCATTACACGACCTAGGGCATGCATTCAAAGAAGCATAGAACATGCTATCTCTGCAATTACCTAAATTCCCTAGACGACAATATGACCCGTTCGACACCATCAAGGATTTCACCACTCTGGTGAAAATAAAAGTATTCAATAATGAGGAGGATGTTTTTGATGACATATTTTTACAGAAGAACACCTTCACAGAGGTGAAGCATATGGCACAACTACTTTTTGACCATGAAGACCTGGAAATTTTTTATAGTTATAGAGAAAGAAGGCTAGTAACGGTCCCATTGGACCAATTATTGATTGAACCAATAAGGGAGCCTACTCCCAGTGTAACTATAGAAGGTGACTCCAAAGAAAATTCCAAGTCCAATCCTGGAGAAGAATCTCAAGAGAAATCTATCGGGGAATCACAACAGTCATTGCAAAAGGGAAAAGCATAAGCATGGAGTTAGTGAGGGATACAACCCAATATACACAAAAGATAGCTAAAGAAACTTCAACTAGCAAGTAGGCCGAAATCCATGCTACCTCCGTACAACCAATAAAACCCATGATAATTGACTTAGAGGAAGAGTGGGACAATTTTAATAAAAGTCTCAATGTAGAGGAACAAGTGCCAGAGTTGCAAACTTCACAATAGAAAACAACCCTGGAAATTACAGTGGAAGAAACCGCAAATAAGCAAGAGGTAGAGCACATCCATGCTACCCCTACTTTCAAAATAATTGTGAAAAATAAAGAAATACCCCCTCTGGATGTATTTTATAGCCCACAACATAAGACCGTGGTGAAAAGACAAAGAAAGAAAAGGAAATTGGACTCTATAGCTACTACTACCCCTAATAATGAACCAGTCGATGTTCTATGGAAGGACTCACCTATTGATCCATTCGCCAACCTCACTAGACTCTCATAGTTTGCAAGTGTGTATGCCACAACGACCATAGTCAAAGAAACATAAATCCAAATGTTGCTTAGAGAAAAAGAGAATAAAATAATGTCGCTTGAGCAACAACTAAAAGAAGTCAAATCCAACCAGCAAACAGAGATACAATTGGCTAAGATTGAATAGGTCTTTGAACAGATGTGAATAGAACATCGAACTAGCTTAGCTGAGAAGGAAGCACAGGTGCAGACAATAACTGATCTACATAAAGACAACCCAAAAATTGATCAGTTTTTTACCGAGGCACTCAGTCTTAACTCCTAGTTGATGCAGCAGAAAGAATTGTTGTGCTAGATGATTTCACATTGGAAATCATATTGCAAAACAAGTGATAAACTAATAAGTCAAGTCATAGAAATGCGACCTGAATATGATGAGATCTTTAGAAAAGTCTCCAATTTCATCGCATGGAGAAATACAGAGGATGGGAGAAAAGCCAACCTATCCAAGCTAGGAGAATCACATAAAGAAATTTTATTTTCGAGCTGGGATTCTCAGCTTAAAGAAGCAGAAAAGGAAACAGATAAAGCGGTAGAAGCAAACTATGTCATAGAAAATATGAATGAGAATTTTCATAGTGCCAATCTTGTGGAAGAATCCATTTTAGGTTTCCTTCCTAATGCGAAACAACTTGAACAACAATGGAAACAGGCAGCGGAAGAAAAGGCAGAAGTGATAAGGAAAACGACCAAGTTAGACTGGAAGGCATATTGACAACATTTGGTCAAGCCTCATAGTCAATGGATGACCTTGTGATGCCTAATCACTTCCATCAAGAAAATGGCGCTAGCACTGACCAATGTTGTATTCGCCGGACAGTTGAAAGTTGAATTCGGCCAACCAACACAGCTGAAGCTCATGATGGATATATATGATCTGAAGGATCAAATGTAGGATAGTTAGTCACCTTGTTTATTTCCTTTTCCATTTTATTTTTGCACAAATTGAGGGAGATCATTTAAACCTCCTCATCTATTTTTGTAATAATATATTTTAGTTTTTCAGTTTTAGTATTTAAACCCCTCTCATGCATTTAGAGAGGGGTCCAAAATTTTATCAGAAACTCTCTTCAAAACATGCACTTCTATCCCTTTGAGGAAGTTCTGGTGAAATATATGGAACATGATTTATTTTTATATGATTTAGCATCTTCTACTGAAATTGCACTTTTGTACTCTTAGATGATGTTGAATGGATTGAAGATAGATCAATATTGTTGAAACACAGGAGTAGGATGTATTATAAATGGTACTTTTATCTCGCAATCCTTTTTACTTATGTATTAAGCAATCATTTATTTACGAATTGCTTATGTATGAAAGTCTGAATTTTGATTATCGTTATTGCACTTCTGTATGATGATGATCTTTATTTTATGCTGAATATATGAATAATTCTTTATGTGATATATCTTTCATAATCGTTTCAACTAAATTTTTATACGAAATGATTATTGTTAAAACGGATTCACTTCTAATCGCAATTGAATGATCTTTATTACCAATTGCTTTCAAAAATTGTTGTAGATCACATACATCAAGTTAATCTCGGGTATAAATATAATTAGATAGTTCTTAAATTAGAATTAAATGCATTGTGGTTGATTAGTTTAGATCTGATTACTTTTATCTTAGACATTACTTTAAAACATCATACATCACCCCATTACCACAAGCATTAATAGATTGGGAAATTGGTCCCATTATCCCTAGTTGGAGCCACTACTCCAAACGGAAAAGGAGTTGCCAACCAAGGTTTGGATCGGGTGGTTTTCCCCCATGTTGAGGCAATGATTTTTGAGGCTTCAACAGGACTGTAGGACTGAGAGATCAAATGGAATTACTTCCCAACTTGATTAGTCTTTGGGATGTATATCGAGAAATCTTCATAATCAACTGTCAGGAGCTAAAAATGGAAGAATTCGACATTTAATTTATCACGGGATTGTCTCAAAGAGGAGAGAGAGTCAAACTCTTCGGATATTGTCTACGCAGTGAGAGTACCAATACTCTAATCATGAGACATTGCCAAGGTGCTAAAATTACGAGGGGTGGGAAGGTGAAGATAGAAACTTTCGACAACCTTTCCTTGAGAACGATACTATACACCATAGCTTGCGTATATGGAATGCAAGCCCTACATGATATTTCAAAATTGTAATTACAGGTTGCAGTGGAATGTCTGACTCTAACCATATTCAACCAGTGTGGAGGGTTAAGGGTGAATATGAAGAGACAATTAGCCAAGGGTAAGCAAGGGGACTTGAAACAACTTGGTTTTAGTTTGATAGTAATGACTTTCTTCCTAGAGCAGGTGCCCTTGTTTTGGTATCAGTGGGCAGAGGTACCAGATCCTGCCCCCAGCACCCTAGGCTAGTAAGGTGGAGTGAACTTGTGCTTGATGCAGGAGGTTGACAAAAATGGGATGATGTCTAGAATTAGACTATTGGTTAACTTTATAACCAATCAACTGCACATAAACATATTCTACATGTGTATTTTTCCTTGCGGTTCCCACTTACTTAACCAATCACCATCTGTCCTTATTTGACCTTTCCCTTCTATTAAGTGCTTCAATCCACGTCGTTGATCTCACTTCTCCAGATCCAACGGATATCGCATCGTCCGCTTACCAACTAACCCAGACGATCTCCTCCGTCTATGTGATCCGTCCAATCGAACGACTATCATGCAATATCGCACATATTCTTGCACTACCGATATCAGGTCGAGGGTGCATGAGAAAAGTGGTTTTCTTGTGCTATGTATCACCCGCTAAGGTTAATCGCATAGAATTTAGAAATACCATTTCCAACCTTTTGGCGGCGCGAGATATCGCTTACAACTTGCCGAATACTACCACATGCTTACTTCACAATTTTAATAAAGACACCTAAGGGAAGGTTTAGCGCTTAAACTCAATATTAACCCTTAATAATAATCGATGATGATTTATAAATAAAGTGTTTAAATAGATAAAAATACCCGATTAGGTCCAGAACACCGATACATAGTCATAAGAGAATTTCTGCACCAGAATAGTGCGTCCACACCACACTTAAATTAATTATTCAACAAAATGGAAATTACAGAGTCTTGGCCCTCTCAGCTCGATTAGAACAGTTTGTCTAACCTCTCTTCAATCTCAAACCCTATCTCTGTCACTAAACTCTCGCTTACTCACTCTATTCTCAATCATATAATTTCTCTACTATTACATTCTTTTTTCCTTTATGAATCAAATCCTATCCTAACAACATCGACAATTCGATCCTGGTTTGAGAAGGTCTCCATTGACTTCTTGCTAGCGGGTCTTGTCGTTATCGACGACGACATCTTGCTCTGAGGATAGGCCTAGAGCTACACCCTGGCTCTATTTTCATTATTGATAGGTCACCTTGTGCTCAGCATCGATCAGTATCATGGGCCTTTGACTAAGTGGTTTCCCTTGTGTTCGACATCAGCTTACATTATCACACATTGGGATTCGTGCAGTACCTTGGTTT
>APFE031009059.1:135968-203814 GCA_000404065.3 Pinus taeda
AAATGGTAAATATTTCTATTATCTACTTATTTAACTAATATATTATTTATAATATTATATATAATATAAATAAAAATATGATATATAATATTATTTATCTCTGCATTATTATTACAATATATTTATCTACCATTACCCTTATATAATAATAATTATTTATTTAATTAATAAAAATCTAATGGTTAATCTATTATTTATAATTTCATAACCTAATTCAATTATTATTTTATTAACATATTTATTAACACATATTCCTTAATAACCTATGCAAACACATTTTTTAATCATATTTACCTAATATATTATTAATATATACCATTCTATTAAGATGGGTATTAGAATAAGTTGGTAAAATCTCGAATTAATCTATTTATTTATTCTTTAACATGTACTTACCTTAACAACTTTTTATCAATCTTAATATTATTACTAATATCATTGTTTACCATTATATTAGGATGAGAATAATATATATAATTAAAATGGTAAATATTTCTCTTATCTACCCATTTAACTAAATTATTGTTTATAATATTATAAATAATATAAATATAAATATAATATTATTTATTTCCACTATTAATGTGAATATTATTATTACAATATTAATATATTTATCTACCATTACCCTTATATAATAATAATATTATTACTAATTATAATTTATTTAAATACTAAGAATCTAATGGTTAATCTCATTATTATATACCCATTATTATTTTTAAATCTAGAGCTTTATTAAATCGAAGAAACTCTAGTTCTTAAGCAACAAAAGAGAATAAGGCGGGAACAATACTGAAAACACACCCAATAAAAACCGATAAATAAATTTTCTGCCACAAAAAATCTATCGCGAAAGATCTGCCGCACAAAATCTGTCGCGAAAATCCTGTTGCACAAAATCTGCCGCACAAAAACTGCCGCGAAAATCCTGTCGCACAAAATCTGCCGCACAAAATTTGCCGCACAAAAACTGTCGTAGAAAATCTACCGCACAAAAACTGCCGCACAAAATTTGCCGCGAAAAACCTGCCGCGAGAAACCTGCCGCACAAAAACTGCCACACAAAAACTACCGCACAAAAATTGCCGCAAAAAACCTGCCACACAAAATCTGCCATAGAAAATCTGTAGCACAAAAACTGCCGCAGAAAAACAGAAGCACTAAAAGCTGAAAACAAGTGCTTGAAGTGTCTGGAAAGAACTGAAATACATAAGAAATGCTATAAAAATGCTAAGGACATATTGGCAAAATTATAAAAGACACATAATTTGCAAAGAAAATCTCTTGAATCTCTTGTATTATCAAACTAGTTTCGTCCACAACGAGACTCATCAGTGATACCAAAAACTCATAGAGGGCAACCCCATTACACCTAGGATCTATGGCCTTCCAAAGGTCCACAAGGAAGGGGTCCACTTGAGACCCATTGTCAATACCATAGGTGGTCCGACTTACCTCCTTGCCAAATTCCTCGCAGTGAAGCCGAGGCCCTTGGTTGGTCACACAGAGTCTTTCGTCAAAGACTCTGCTTCATTTATTGGTGATCTTAAGAGGATTAAGCTTGAACTGGAGGATATTCTAGTAAGTTTCGACGTGGTCTCCATATACACTTGTATTCCCATCAATGAAGCCATGGAGGTTATTAACAAGCTTACTGACCCTGATACTGCTCGGTTTGTTGAGTTGTGCCTTACTTCCACCTTTTTCAGCTTCGAAGGAGAGTTCTATGAGCAAACTTGCAGAGTTGCCATGGGCTCCCCCTTGTCCCCTGTTGTTGCAAATCTCTTTATGGAGGATTTTGAGTCCAAAGCTTTGGCCTCCTCTCGTCTCTTACCGAAGCTATGGAAAAGATTCGTTGATGACACGGGTGTTGTTTGGTCTCATGGTCCTGGTGAGTTAGATCTGTTCTTCAGTCATCTCAATAACCAGTCCGACGCCATTAAATTCACGATGGAAAAGGAAGTCGATGGATGTCTTCCGTTCCTGGATGTTCTCACCTCGAAGAATGAGGATGGTTCCTTCTCTCACCAGGTTTTTCGAAAGAAAACGCATACTGATCAATATCTGCATGCTTCCTCCCATCATTTCCGCGCTCAGAAGTTAGGGGTTCTTAGCACGCTTGCTACCCGTGCTGTAAGAATATCTGATGAGAAGAGCTTGGAAAAGGAGAAGGCTCATCTCCTAGACGTCTTTGTGAAAAATGGTAATAGTAGACACCTAGGACAGAAAGCCTTCCTCAAGGCCCATAAAGAGCCTTCAATCCATAAAGATCCTAAAGATCGTGTCATAGGGGTTCACCTACCTTACATCCAAGGAACCACTGACAAGATTGCCAGGATTCTAAAGAAGCATAATGTTCCCGCAACCTTTAGAACTCTCAATACCATCCGTGGCTCCCTTAGGTCTATGAAAGATCCTATCGATCCTAAAGAGATGAAGGGCGTCTATGTCATTCCTTGTTCCCGTGGGACACCATATATTGGTGAGACAGGTCGCTCTATCAATCAAAGGATTAACGAGCATTCGGCGGACTTAAGGCATGGAAGGGCCAAGTCCTCGGCCCTTGCAGAGCATGCCGAGAAGACTAAACATCATATCTATATTGAAGAGGCTCGCGTCATTGCAAAGGTTGCGCAGTTTCACCATCAGAAGTTTAGAGAGGCCCTGGAGATTGAAAAAAGGCCTGAAAATCTTAATAGGGATGACGGCTGGAAGATTAGCAGTTGCTGGATCCCAGCCCTGTCTTCTTAGCCGCCTCATTCCTTCTTCTCTTTGGTTTCATGGTTCCTTTATCCTCCCTTTTCCGGTGGATATCTACTTTTATGTGTCTCTTTTGCCCCCTTTCCTAGATAGCGGAATTTTCCTTATGTTGGGGTATAGCGTAAGCTTTTTTGTGCTAGCAATAGTAGCCTTTAGTTTCTATAGTATTATGTACTTCGATTTCTTAACATTATGATAGTAGTGTATAGTTTGATTAGTGGATCCTAGTTAGATTAATAAATAATTAAAATACGAACTAGAGTTTCTTCGATTTAATAAAGCTCTAGATTTAAAAATAATAATGGGTATATAATAATGAGATTAACCATTAGATTCTTAGTATTTAAATAAATTATAATTAGTAATAATATTATTATTATATAAGGGTAATGGTAGATAAATATATTAATATTGTAATAATAATATTCACATTAATAGTGGAAATAAATAATATTATATTTATATTTATATTATTTATAATATTATAAACAATAATTTAGTTAAATGGGTAGATAAGAGAAATATTTACCATTTTAATTATATATATTATTCTCATCCCATATACTGGTTAAATATTGATATTAAGTAATAATATTAAGAATGATAAAAAAGTTGTTAAGGTAAGTACATGTTAAAGAATAAATAAATAGATTAATAAAATAAAAAAGTTCGAGATTTTACCATCTTATTCTAATAAGTAATACCCATCCTAATAGAATGGTATATATTAATAATATATTAGGTAAATATGATTAAAAAAATGTGTTTGCGTAGGTTATTAAGGAATATATGTTAATAAATATGTTAATAAAATAATAATTGAATTAGGTTCTAAAATTAAAAATAATAGGTATATTAACCATTAGATTTTTATTATAGATAATATTTATTATTGGGTAATGGTATTGTAATAATAATATTTACTGCGGAGATATTTAATATTATATATCATATTTATATTTATATTATATATAATATTATATAATATATGAGTTAATGGGAGATAATAGAAATATTTACCATTTTATTTCCTCATCCCAATATAAGGGTAAATATTGATATTATTATTAATGATTTTTATGGTAAATATATATTAAAATAAATAAATATATTAATAAAATAGTAATTAAATTAGGTCCTTGATTTAGAAATAATATATGATATTTACCATTCTAAATATTTAAATAAATAATGAATTTTATTAATATTATCTAAGGATAATGAAAATAAATATTGATAGTAATAAACATTACATAATTATAATAATGAATAAATGGATAAGTATAATAATTAAATAAATTTAGGTCCCTCCCCTGGGGCGTGGTCAAACCTAGCTGTTAGAGGTCGGGTTAACCGTTATCTTGTCAATTTAGCTATTGGAATGGGCTGTTGTCCCTATTTATCGCATCGCTGAGATTGGATCTTCAACTTGTCCTAACGATGAACCAACTAGTCAATTTAGCTATTGGAATGGCCTGTTGTCCCTATTTATCGCATCGCTGAGATTGGATCTTCAACTTGTCCTAACGATGAACCACACTAGTTGGTTCGAAACGTGTCCACAAATGATTTTTTATGTGATTTTGTTCTCTAAACAAGATGATTAAATTTCTTCTTTAACCAATAATTACAAGTTATTAAATATAAACGGTAACTGATTTGTTTGAAATAAAATTTTGATTTTTTTTATATTATCATAAAATATCATTCATTTCAATATTTGCATAAAACGATGATTCAATTATAGTTGGTTTATTATACATTGAAGTTTTATTTATATTATCTTATAAAAATAATTTATTAAAAAAAATATGTGTATTCAAATATTTATAGTAGAAGATTATATCGTTAATTTTTTAATAATATATAATGTAGGAGATTATGTTATTGTTAAATTTTTTTAAATATTAGGTATAAAATCTGAAATTTCTTAGGTTCTATGAATCATCAAGACATATTAAAAGCTAAAGGAAAAGAAATATTAAGAATAGAGAGAATTTGCATTATTAAAAATTAAAATTGAAGAAAACTAGATGTTTAATGTAATATTATTTCTAGTTAATAAAAATGTATTTATTGTGCATTATAATTTAGTATAATGAAGATATTGTCATAGAACGTTATATTTAAAAATAATATAGTAATAATTACATTAACAAATCTAAAAGTAGTTAATGGAAATCATAAATAAGATACTTCAATTTCAACCTTAATTTTAGTTCATCTTTATATTGCATGATATGTAATTCATTTTATGTTTACTTTGATATGTTTGTGTGTCTGAGAGAACAATAAATAGAATGTTTAGATGTCCATATTAAAAAACACAATTTTATACTCATCGTCGGCTCAACTCGAATTATAGCATTGAGAATACTATTTTTGGATCATGGAAAGCTTATTAAATCTCAATCTGGAGTATCAAAAGGTTCCCCTTTGAGACTCTAGTCACCCATGTTATTTTATATGTATGTGAAGTGTAGGGTTGTAGTATCGAGAGTCTGCTGCCATGTGTAAGTAAGTTCAATTAGTAGTGAAGTTTTTCAATCAATTCAACTCAGTTTCAGTTTTTCTTAATTTAGTTAGTCAATATTTTGAGTGTCAATTGTTTTATTTTGACTTCGTCACCCAATGCATGAGGATACCTGGTCTACAGTGTTCTTGACACTTCCTAAAGGAGATTTCGTCCCTAGTTGGAGTTGATAGTCACCAGTGATCAAATGTACTCTTTCCATATGGTTGATAGGATCATTAGGTCAAATTGTTATATTTCCAAATAAAATCTCACCATTGGTCAGCTCGAGGTCATTATTACTCCACTCCATGCTCATGGTCATAAAATGATGTCATGGTCTTGTCTTTACTCGTTATGATAGGTCACTAAGAGAGTGTCTTGGTCATCATTAAAGGTCATCATATCATTGTGGTGCATACTGCATGAATTCAAAGATATTTAATCATGGTCATAGATATCCATTAGGTGTCATCATTAGGTCATATCATCAATGAGTCATATAGGAGCCGTGTGATCACCGTACTCATCACCATGGGACTAGTAATTAAGGAAAAAGTGTTCAAAGAGTTTTCTAAGGTACATTTCTCACCTCATGAAGATGTAACCTTGCATGATAAAATTAAGGCTATAAAAAATGTGGATCAACTTGAGGGCAAAGAGTTTCAAATCAAGCCAAGGAGGCCAAATATAAGAGGACTAAAGAGGTTGAAAGGAAATGAGAGTTAGTCATCTCCTCCACTAGGTTAACAAGACATTGAGGATACCATTGCAAATGAGCTTGAAAAGTAAAAAGAGTATTGGATTGGCAAGGTCAATGAGAACCTGGATATGCTTCAGAAGAACGCTAATAGGGACACCAAGGTCTAGAGACACATGACAAGGCACTACCTCACCAGGAACCAGATTTACAAAATTAAGGTTAGGAATATGAAAAAGAAGCTAAATAAAACCCTAATCAAGATAAGGAAAAGAGACAATACTGATTTTCTTGCTAATGCATCATGGATTTTCTAAATCATCATTGACAAGCGGAAAAAAATACGTTAGAGACAATTTTGAGAAATTTTGGAAAATTTTCAGTTTTTGGCCAATTTTGGAATTTTTGGCAATTTCATGATGTAGAGAAGCTTAGCGAGCTCATGTTGTGCTTCTTCTCAGAGCCACCAAATAATGAATTTTTGCATGGATGGATATATATCGAGTAGTACATCTTAGATATGGACTTGGTTTTGAATGTCACTTCAAAGGTTGCAAGGAAAATCTCAAAAACCACCTAAAATACATGTTTTTGCCACCTTGTTGTACCCCTCGCTGCATTTCTGAAGTAGCCTTGGGAAAATTTATTTTTATGTGCCTTTGAGAAGTATTTTTGTAGGTTTTAGGGATCAGAGGGAAATTAGACATCCTAAGCTATTTCCAGCAACCGTCAGTGTAGAAAAATTATTAAGTAAAGCCCCTCAAAAGTGCCCTAAAAGCTACATGTTGTGCTTTTGTCCTGCATTTTGTGCTTTTGGCTCTGCTTTTAGTCATCATTTTAAAAGGCGGTTTCTAATAAAATGAAGATTAATTTTGAAAAACCGAAGGAATTTTTTTGTTAATGATAAACCCAATCACAAAACTATTACTGGCTATCTCATCCTTACCAGACATAGCTTTCTCAAACTACCTAAACCTTCAGCACAGTTTTCATCCTTGTTTTAAACTGATCTTGTTCCTTTAGGGTATGAAACAACACTTTTAGGGGTTTAGAAGCCCTTGGTTTATGGACATATGTGATTGGTGTTGCAGTGCCCAAATATGTCTATAACACTTGCCCCCTCAAGCATGAGGTCGTAAATCTTCTAATGTCGAGTGAAATGCTTTATCATGAGGATCCAAGGTTTTTCAAACTGGAAGGTGACCTATAATAAGATATAATACAATACATTATCTTCATAATATTTTCATGATCCAGCTAAGGCGAGCATTCCCATGCTCAACTTTATAAATTCATTTTCATGTGCATATGATAGACAACCGTGTGTGTGATAGACTGATGATTCTGGTAGAGCCATCATCCCTTGGCTTGGATGATTATCTGTGCAGCTATGATGTACATTTGATGTCTTTATTTTCCTGAATATATTGCAGCCTAGAGGGATGAAACTAGATCCAGGGTCTTCAAGCTCGTTCAATCTTCACGCAGAGTACAAGTCGATCTATGTGAAAAGATGTTCTGGTGTCGAACATGGAAAGACATCTCCTAATTACTAGACAATGATGTAAGCTGTTAATAGGTGTGAGAGGAATCACCGATAATGATAATGACCCTCAGGGTATTGTAGTACAATTCACGTGGTGTGAATACATTGGTCGAGGTCGAACACCACGCAAAATATTTTGGTCGAAGGCCATTGATGTAAACCTATCGCCGAAAGTGAGAAACTTGCCATTGAGGAATGCAAGCTTCAAAGTACTAAAAGGGTTGTTCCTAAGTCAACTTCTTGGATAATGAGCTGATGTCAACAACAAGTGACCCTTCATAGGAAGGCCTTAATGAATCCCACATCTAAAACATGGAATGGAGAAAATGATTTTTCGGAGGTGAAAACGATTTGATGATACAAGGTTCAGGGTGACAGTCATGAAGGAATGAAGCGTGAAGGTATTGCAGTGGATGAGATGCTAGTCGGTTTGGTGAATTCTATAAGCGACTTCTCTTGAACATATCGGTGACATTGAAATGGATTGATAGTGTTAACCCCAGAATGGATGGTACGGAGGAGTAATGGTGATATGTCTGGTGAATAGAATAACCCAACCCGACTCAATCATGGTGATGTATTGAAAGTGTCATGTTCAAGAGCGACCTACTACCAATAAAGTTCTTCAAGTTTTCTTCCCTTTTTTCCCCAGTCATTGCTGACCCTTACCTCTTTACTTTTGTCAAGCTTGAGGATAACATATGCTTGTTCTATAATTTTCCCTTTCAGCAAACCTATCGCTAAGGTTTAGTGAGCCTAGTGATAGTGAAACTCATTCTTGTCTATAATGGACAAGTTTGTCGCTATTGTTTTAACGAGTTTAATGAGAAAGATAACTCAGTCCTTTTCAATTTTAGAGACTCCAAAAAGAGATAGAAAGGCATTTCCAATAGTCCTTTTTCGTAGTATAATCCCTTAAGTGCGAAAAAGTATAAAATAATACAAGAGGGATGACTTTTCAATAGTTTTAACGAGTCGAACAAGACAAACGCTTGATCTTTTTGTGTAATGATCCCTCAGGTCCAAAAATATTAAAATCTAGAGGAGGGATGACACTTCCAATGACTTTAACGAGCTGGAGAGGCCAATTACTTGGCAATCTTTTCATATTTTACGAGTCAAATGAAAAGAGCTTAAAGGCAACTCATTTTTTGAGGAACAAGTGATGTTTTTTGGATAGCAAATGGTTCCAGGCAAGGTTTGGAACTTTTTCAATCACAACAGTGTAAAGAAGGTGGCTAATAGAATCACTCATCGCAGTTATTCCTCAAAAGGGGTAAACGATCAAATGGAGGCGTATGATCGGCTAAAAAGTTGAGGCGATGGTAAGAACATGACCAAGGCTCAAAAGCTGATAGCAATCCAATCACAAAGGTTATTTACCAAAATGTGGGTTCATCTTTTAATGAGCTTAAACCCCGGGGGAACATATGCTCATTGCTAGTTTTATTTTTTAATGAGCTTGAACTACGTGTAAACTTGCTTGTGCCTTTCGTATAATAAGGATGTCTCATCGATAGGTTCATTTTTTAGGGAGCTTGCCCCATTCGAAACTTTGCTCTGAAGCCTTTTGTTATGCAAGCTAGGAATGACCAACCTACAAGTTTAAAGGCTCAAGAGCCTACAGACTACGAAAATTAATGGTCGCTTTTCACTTGCATGCAAAAGGGGTTGCATGCCCCTAGGTATAACGAAATAGAGCTCCCAGGTTACCATACAGAAGTTCTCACATTAGCAAGATTGTTCCATCCACGTAGTAGATAAAAAGCTTCCTCAGCTTCATCCATTGAAATGGATGAAGGTGATTCAAGTTCAAATCACCTAACCTTTGATGGGGGAATCCTTTTCCAGTCCAATCCATTTTCCTAAATAGATAGGATAGTTAGACTAGTCGTACTCCTACATGGAGACCTACCTTATATCTAGGGTTTTCCTGCTGAAGCAGACCAGGGTGCATGCCTCCTGGGTTTTAGTCATAATCACTGAATCACTCGCACTCATCAGGTGGATGGACTGGAGATTGATGAGACATTTCTTGCGTGAAAAGACCAATCAAGGATGGCATTTGACTAATAGATCTATTTGAACCAAGGAATGAAAGATGGTCAACTAGGTGGACCACTCTGCCTTCATGTGAAAAACACATCACTCGAAAGAGTGAGGAAACAATAGCTCCCATGCTATAAATGTAGTCATGCCCAAGGAGTAGATTGTAATCTATAGGCCCTTGGACTACCATTACATTTAGATGAATGATTTTCCTTCTCAAAGTTATAGGAAAATTTGGGAGGATCCCTAACGGTCGATTGGTTCCTTTGTTGAAGCCTGTCCGATTTCGAATCTTAGGTAGAGGTGATGGAAAACCAAGCACTTACCAAGTAGTTGAGGAAAGGATACTCATGGTAGCCCCTTCATCTATGATAGTACAACCATGATCATTCTGTAAGCCTGTACTATAATTTGGAATGGTATATTAGATGGTAGGCAGGGTCTCCCTAGTAGATTCCAATCGAAGGAAACGACTAGATTGCTTGGAGGAGGGACTGAATAAACAACCGGATAATTATTTGATGAACTTCCTTCCTGTGGTAAGGGAATAAATATATTTCCCCCAGGTTTATAAGATTTTGTGTTAACGAAAATAAATTGAACCACGTCGTTCTCATTCTCTTTGGTGACAATATAATCTAAAGGTGGACCTTCTAAAGACAAGATTGGGTCGACTACCGTCTCGACCTATTGACTTTGGTTCGATGTGGATTCAGAGGGTTTACCTTCAATCATAGGTGCTTCGACGGACAACAGAGGTACGTCAGCCATATTTTCAACTAGCGATGGACTTGACAAGAGTTTCTTGTATCCAGGAGGAAGTCGTTGCGATGAAGTAGGACGGCTATCCCAAACTCTTTTAGCTTCGTCTAGAAAAGTAAAATGGTGGAGGGCATGATCGCCTTCACATAGTCTACAAGGAAATTTAGATCTTCCTTTTCATCCATTGACTTCACTTTCACTAGTTGACGGTGTACTCTCAACATGATCATCAAAGGTTGAGGACACCGGATTATGCAAGTGGGGAGACAAGTCCCTTAAGATCCATGGGATGCAAGGACAATCTCAATGATAGTGGTCTCTTTTGCAAATGACACATGGAGATTTAGGTTTGGATGGTGCAGTGTGTGGATTTTCACCAGATGATACATGGTTGCCCCCTTTCACCATTGGCTTCTTCATCTTCTTCTCCTTCCCTTTCTTCTTATTCTCCTTCCCTTTCTTCTTCTTCTGAGTTACTTGGTTTTTAGTGTTACTGGCTTCACCAAGCGAAGGGGAAGAAGGAGAGGGAGAAACAAACGAAGTAGAAGGTGGGGGATCAACTCTAGTATCATTTGGTTTCTAATTTTATTGCTTAGGAATCATGGTGTTTTGAATGACAGAGGTTGAGAAAAGCCATACTCGCAAGCTGATTGTAAGTCATTAAAGGGACAAAGTAGCCATATGAGGTGCACCAACATCTCCCTAGGAGGAGAAGGGACTAGGATTCCCCCAAGGGGAAATACTTGGTTGGTGGACTCCATTTTCTCAACCTAAGACCAATGATTGAATAGTGATGTTATTCCAATTAAAATAAATTTTATGACACTTTGACACAACTTGCTTTTTCAATTTTTAAGAGTCGAGAAAAAGCTAAAGATGACTCTAGTTGCCTTCGATTTTTAATGAGCCTGAAGTGACAAGTGCTCAGATGGACCTTTTCTTCTAAGGATTCTGAAAAGGAATGAAAATGACTTCTCTGGAAATCTAGACAGAGGGATTACCAAACCAATCACAAAATTGCAGAATACTTTTTATGATACGGCAGTCAATCTTCCCAAATACTGTGTTTAGTGCATTGTGATCGATAGGGCGGTAGACACAACTTCATAAGGATAAAGGATATAGCCTATTGTGGTCTCCCAATATATACTCAATGATACTTCAAAGCACGAGTTTGTACTGGCACTTGTCATATCAAAGAGGAGGAATCACCCAATCTACGATGAAAACAATAGTTACCAGGATTTACAACGCCAGAATATGTCTCTACCCTAGACTTCTAGATGTTGTGCGTTAGGTTCCAAAGCATTTTTATTTTCATTGAGGTTTATCTTACAATTGATGTTTCTTAAGAAGTTTTCGTTTAAGGTTCACCTCGTGATGTAGATATAGAATTCCTAAATATGTAATCTAAGATGATAAACAACCGTTTACTTTCTTTTTGCAATGAAAATCCTAGCTGCTAAGGAAAAAGAAATGAAATTCTTTCAATGTAAAGTAGAGAACATACCCTAGATGCACTTTTCCTAAATCAATTACTGCATGTAGTCTAAATGAAAATGCACATGAATGTATTGTTTTTCAGTTTCCTTAATGTGAGAATGACAAAAAGAAAACTAAGTACAGATTTGAATCTTTTTCTTTTAAAGCAACAATACTAAAAAAAATTTATTCAAAAAACGAAAGGTGAGACTAAGAGGACACTTTGCGATTTCAAATTCAAAAAATGAAAGGAAGATTAAGACAACACTTTGCGATTTCGAATTCAAAAAATGAAAGGAAGACTAATATGACACTTTGCGATTTTGAAATTAAAGCTGCTTTCGACTCTTTGAAATACTAATAAATTCAAACCAAATACAATGGAAAAAGTGTAATCGACTATCTAAAAGATGAATACTTTATGACACTCTTTTCTTTGACTGAAAATGACACTTGCAACACTTTCAAATCAAAAGACAACAGTTCAATTAAGCTTCTATTTGTAAAGGATAATTGTAAATGATGAAAAATAGATATAAAACATTCACAATTCCTAACTGACGGAGGTTGAATCATGTAAAGGAAGAAGGTTTCAACAGTGATATACTGATCATAGAGAACAAAACTACTGAATAAAGCTGAAGACAATGAAGAAAAAACCAAAATATGGAGACAGAAACAGTCTCACTCAATCATCGCACCTGTAACATAGGGAAATAGGGATGCATCTCACCTGCAACACACAGGAGGTGTGATGCATCCAAGTTGCAAATGAGAGACAGTGTGATGGTCCAGGGACAAGACTGAGCTTGGTTTTTTCTCACAATTTGCAGCTAATTTTAGGGGTTTAGGTTGAGCTAATGATAGGCAGTAAATACAAATTGTAGGGGCTGATCTAATGAGCTTACTTGAGCTACCACAAGGGCACTTAGGATGTTTTCAAGTTAGTTCTTTAGTTCATAAGCAAACCCAGAGATGGACTGAAGTAGCGTTGATCTACTTTGCAATTGCATATAAAAAGTAGTTCGAAGGCTAGCTCGCTTAACTTCAGGCTCTGTTTTTAGTTTATAAAGCAAAGAAACAGAAACAAACAAACAAACTAATGCTTTCCCAGTGGAGTCGCCATTTTGTTATCGAGAAAACTAGTGTCAATTCAAAGCTGCTAGTCCCACTAGGATGGGTAGCTATCTTAGAAACAAACAATTTAAAGTCACTTGTGTTTTCCTTTATGAGAGATAGATGAGAGAAATGTCGATAGTACCAACCTCAGTCTTTCGCTTGGCTCTGTGCTTGTTTCCTCTCTCCCTTGATATAGCTTTCACCTCTCCTTCCTCATTTGTCCTACTTCAAAGAACACCTATAGAGTCAAAGCAACAAAATACCATCAAAGCATAGAGATCTATAACCAAAAACAATATAAAATCATATGTATATTAACCATACAAATGCATACACAAATACAAGATTTAGAGATATACAAGTATATGGAGGAAAACTCAAATAACTTTATTGATAGAATTAGTAGAAGAGAGGATTACAACCAAGCTATCTGATCTAGCGCCATCCTCCTAGTGTCAAAGCCCTCTTCACCCCATGAAAATCTAGATCACCCAACAATACAATGTTTCATAGAGAACCCAATAGCACTTCCTTACAAAATACAAAATTCCAGCCCCTTATATTTCTAAGATGACGGATCCATATATAGATATTTGTAGGTGGGTGAGCCAGCTTCTGGGATTTTGATTAGTGTCATTTCACTTATAGTTCTTGGTTTAACTTGGATATTTCATGATCTCTTACTCATCCTTGGGTGAATTAAGAGAGGCAAGTGTCAAATGAGCAATTCCTAGAAGATTCTCTGGGTTTCCACCTAGCAAACTGCCTCTGCCATTTGTCTGCTCTTGCTCATCACACCCTACAGAAGGGATTTTTAGTATGCATCACACTTTTTTCATGTAGCAGGTGAGATGCATCGCACCCTTAGCACTGAGCAGTCTATATGGGCTAGTTTTGACTAGTTTTGAGTAGTTTTTTAGGGAGAACTTCTGGGAGATGATGTAATCAGCTGACCTTGTTCCTTTAGGGTATGAAACAACAATTTTATAGGTTTATAAGCCCTTATTTTGTGGACATATGTGATTGGGGTTGCAGTGCCCAAATATATCTATAACATTAGCGAAGTAAAAAATGTATATATTAAGATTTTGTGGGAAGAGAAGACTCTCCTAGTCAAAAAAATACGAGGTTCAAACTCTATCCCTATAACCTGAATAACGAATAAAAATAATAAAGAGAAGAAATATTATGCTACAAAAACTAATGAATATAAATAGTGTTTTACTAGTTCCCTTGTAGAAAATCAAATGTGTTGTAGCTGAAGCCTAGGAGAACTACCATGGGATATTGACTCGTCTAAACCCTATTCAAGCTTACTTAGGTGCCAAAGTTTAAAGAGAATAGGATTAAAATGATAGCGACCAAAACTGAAAAGGTTAAGAGAATTTCCTATAAGATATTGGTTGTGTAAATAATGAAGGGAAACTGTGGTAGAATTCGCTAGCCGTGGCCTCGGAAATAAAGGGAAGAAGTGTGGACATCCATTATTGATCTTTTATGGTAGAGAATTTAAATATCAAACAAAGAATGATGCAAGGTTGAAGTGGAGAAGGTTGCAGATCTCGCTTGGAAGGCTGGGAAGTGAGAATGAGGATGATATGACATGACAGGGAGGGGTAGCTCTCCATAACACCCTAGTGATTATCGATACTGTCGATTCCTTCCCTTAGTCATATAAATCATTGATCTAAAAAGACCTTAGTAGCATAAAAATCGATGATGTGACTACCAGCATGTATTCCAGCCAGTAGCCTATAGAGTTTTTAGGAGAGGGACCACGGGTATTATCATGGAGAAATTGCATTGTTACCAAAGGTAAAGGTGTAACAACCCTCTGTATTAAATCTATAATTACATATGATCACCATGTTAACTTAGGACCAAAGCCACAACTATGATGGTTAATTACGTCATCATAGGATGTGCTTTAGAATACCCCCTTATTCTACATAAGGATGTCATGATGCTTGAGGAAATATAATTATTGTAAATATGGACATGAGATTAGGTTTGATGCTAGAATAAGAGGAATTGAATTGGAAATTTGTAAGATTATTAATGATGGGAGTCTTTGAATGTAATTATTATAGAAAGTTAATTTCTATATGTAAAAGATATGACCCCAAATGCATTTTCTGCAATAAAATACTAATAGTGCCAAAAAATGCTAGTTAACATAGTTCCACGACAAATAAAATATCTTAAAAAAGATTATGTGTTCACCTTAATAGTGTGTTTATTGGTGTTTTTATTAGGAAGGGTATGTTACATTATGGTTCCTTCTTCCCCTTATACTTTTGATGGTTCTGGTACCCTTGCAGTTGATGACACTTGATTGTTCCTGTCGGATAAGATCCCTCTTCAACCCTATGTCTTCCTACCACATAACGATATATTACCACCTATTTTGATAGAATATGATACTAACTCCCCTTCACACATTACGTACATCCCTGCATCCCCCCCTCCCATCACGCACCCATCCCTGGTGACTAGGACTTAGCCTAAGTCACTATTTCGCCCATATATTCCCTTACCAATTCAATGGATAGCGATTTAGACTTTCTGCTTCAGAAGAATACCTTGGATCTTCATACTCTCATGATTCGCAAACCACTCAGCTCATCGTCACCCCATATCAATCCCACCTTGGTGGGCAACATCACAGTCTATTAGAAATAAGGTTGAGATAGTAGACATTTCAAGGGGTGCCCTCAACCTCTACCTTTTATTCCATCGGACCCACTTTCACCAATTGACGTACCCATCGCTTTGTCCATCTCTCCTCTAGCCCTTAGAGAAAATATGCCCACCTATAGGCTATCATGAATTTCATCCTTTCTATGAATATCTAGCATCTGGGGGTTACTCCTAAATACTTGGCCCTTAAAGAAATCTTCCTTTCAACTTGTCCCTATATCATCCTTTTACAGGAAACTATTCATTCGGCTCAACTAGCGATTACATATGTTAGAAACATGCTCCATGACTAGCATATGGTGGCTATTGATGCTGCAGGAATCTTACGGGGTCTGGTTGCTCTATGGGACCTAAGATGGGTCAATATGAAGGACTTCTCATGTTTTGTGTGCATATTTCTTGTTGGATATATCAGAGGTTTACCAGGTCACATACATATACTGAATATATATGCCTCATAGAAGGACCGAGACTCATTCTAGAGAAAACCAGTTGCATTGGAGGTGTTGGGCTTGGAATCCCTTATCATGGTCAGGGATCTAAATTATAGCAATGGATTGGATGAGGTTTGTGGGAGGTCCACAAAAGTAGATGCCTTGGCTGACTTGATTGAAGACATAATTGTCGACTATAATTTTGTGGACATATGTCCCTCTAAGATTGGTCCTACTTGGGACAATGGTATGATTGGTGATGGATATGTCGCAAAAAGACTAGATCGATTCCTTCTACATGAAAAAATAGTTTAGAGGCTTGGTTCTGTCCAATCAGGTGTTATAAACAACTTTATTTCTAGCCATAGACCCATTATTCTCAAATGGAGGCAAGGAGATATTACACATGGGATTCCATTTAAGCTTAACTGTGTGTGGTTGGAGGACTTGGAATTTGATGCTTTGGTTCAGGATGTCTGAAATATGGACAAGGCATGGGATATCTCTCTTATGGTGAATATCCTAGACAAATTCCAGGCCCTTAAGGTGACGGTTAAAGCATGGGATAAGAGGAAGAGAGCCCAAATTAAAAAAGAAATAAGATATATTTCCATGGCCTTGGATACTTTGAGCCCACAATTGTTAATGCATAATCCCATGACAAGACTTAGGGATAAAATTCATTCTCTGGAGTAGAAAATAGAACATATCTTTCAAATTCGAGAGCCTACATGGTGCCTAAAGAGTAGGGCCATATGGATTTAGGAGGGGCATAGAAACACAAAATTCTTTCATAGATTTGTTAATCACAAAAGAAGGATAAATTCCATTTGGGAGATTACTGACTCAGAAGGGAACTAGGTACAAACATTACAAGATATTTGTATACTGGTTGTGCAACATTTTGAATGGCCTTATTGTCATAGGGATATGGATAGTGTCAAGGATCTGACTTGGGGGGTGGATGTATATCCCACCATGTTTGATGATGCAGTGAACATGGCCTTATATAAGTCAGTCATGACCTTGATGATGTATATCAATGTTATGCGCTACTTTAAATGGGTTTAGTAGCCTTGGATGACTATAACAATCATAGTTGAATCTATATTATGTTAACTAAGTTAACCAAAAAAACATGCCTTCAACAATGGTAACTAGACTTACACTCCATTTACTACATTAAACAATCAAGTGAGGCTTTAATAATCGTAACCAAACATACAAGTCGTTTATCAAATTAACGAGCCCAACACAACTTTAATAGTTATAACCAAAATGTACATGTTACTAATCAGGTGACCATTGTATCATGCCTCTAACGTGTACAATTGAACATAAATGTTGTTGATGGTGTTGACCTATCTAATATACATCCCACGATTGTAGTCAAACATGTGTGTTGATCTGGTTAATATCCTAGATAATGTTAATAAAAAATACATGTTAATATGTTAATTGACCTGATATGTTGTTCACTGCGATGATTAACACATAACTCACTAAGTCAACCAAGTTGAAAAACCATTTTTTTTTTCATTGAACTGACATACCTTTAGTAGACACAACTAAATGTACATGATGTTAAACTAGTAAACCATCATGACATGCCTTTAATAGTAGTAACAAAGTGTGCAAGGTATGGATTGGGAAAACCAAACTAATATACCTTTGATAATCATAATTGACCATACATGTTTGCTTTTATCAACCCTTCAATTTTTCTCTTGCTTCTATTCAAAATTAATCTTGCCATGAAACTCTCAATGTAACTTTGATACATATACAAATTAAGTTTGTATTTACTTGTTCGATTTGTGTTAAAGTGTTTCCTATTTAAATATCATAGGTTTGGATCAAAATCAAATTAAATTATGTACACCTCCATATATTAAATAGTTAAAGAATTAAATGGAGGGCATCCCTTGTCTCACAAACAAGGGGGTCTGACATGTTATCTTGGCTGCTATCTGCATTATAACTTAATCTTAAATAATATTCTTATTTTTTCTATAATATGAATGCTTCTAATATTTAATATATTTTTAAGGAGATTATGCCTCCACTAATTAGTGAAGTATTCAATATTGGATGAGAGAGTTGTAAGTTATGAAATTTTGGCTACCTCGGGTTAAATTTGGTGTTTGTATTATGTCATTGAAAAATTAGATTTCACACCTCTCAAGGAATCAATCAAAATAATTTACACAAACCAATCAAAGGCATTCAATAGATCGTTAAAGTATTGGTTGGAAGGAGTTCATTGTGAGATCCATCCAAGGGTTTCCAAATTAGAGAAACAAGGGAATTTGTTTGATTTATGGGCCAATGTTTGAAATATTGCTACAAGGAGATTTGGTGGGAGTCCTTCTTATGGCAAGGCCCTACAGCTCTTCCTTTATTTCTTAAAGTCGGCTTGAAATAAGTGATGATAGATATATGATTCATATAGTATGCAAACCACTTACAACACAACAATATTGAACATTTAAATGAGATGTAGCTTAATTTATTTTCAATATATATTTTCTTTAAAAAAAGGCAAGATATGCTACCATGATGCAATACAATGATTCACTAACATTGGGCACCAAACAAATGACTTGGACCACAGATTTTATGTAATATGACAATCATCCACTGTAAACTATGATTACTAGCCACTCTAACACCCGTCATTTATGGTCAATCATTGAACATGCTCATGAAATTTGAGATCAATGGACATGGTTAACATGATTTGGTTAACACAATCTAGTATGGTGTGAGTGTCTTTCCTACAATGCAAGCTTTCTAACACCCCTTAAAACAACATTGCATCACGAAAGAATTTTACATTGCTTCATAATTTTTCCTTTGTATATGAGAAAGCAACTAAATGTTTCTTATCCCTTATCCAAGATAATTCTCTCGATTGCAACTTGAACAATGTATCATGACATTGCCTTTCTCTCTTCGTGTGAATATGTACTATGACAATCATCCACTGTGAACTATGATTATTAGCCACTCTGACAGCCCTCATTTATGGTCACTCATTGAACATGCTCATGAAGTTTGAGATCCCTAGACGTGGTTAACATGCTTTGGTTAATACAATCTAGTATGGTGTGAGGGTCTTGCCTACAATGGAAGATTTCTAACACCCTTTACAACAACATTTCTTCACGAAAGGCATTTGACATTGCTTTGTAATTTTGACTTTGTCCATTGGAGAAAGCAACTAAATTTTACTTCTCCCTTATCCAAGATAATGCTCTTGATCACAAATTGAACAATGTATCATGATATTGCCTTTCTCTCTTCGTGTGAACTTGCTCAATTACCATCTAGATACCTTATGAGATAAAACTCAATGCATGTCTTGTAACTTGTATTGTGTCAATTATTCATTTTTTGTGTCTTAATATTGTGTTAATGGCCTTACAATGCACGGTCAGTCTTGAATTAATATTTTTGACATGGAAAATCCCAATTTTGCAATTTTGGCAATCAGAGGCACAATGGAGGGACAAGGTGTATCCATCTTGGTGGACAATGGGGCAACCCAAAATTTTATTGATCCATGGTTTGTGGAGTGTAGAGGCATTCATAGATTTATATATCTCCTGAACAATGTGGGTGAGAAAGGATGCCCATGCTTCACCTCAGTTGTCTTCTTAATTGATGGTTCGATATGTTGAGGATATGGTTGATGGGACAAATGTTAAGGATATGGTTGATGGTTTGATATTTAAGTCAAAATCCTTCCTTAACCCTTTCGCCAAAGAGGTGTCTTCTCAATTGTTTCCAATAATATACTATGAATATTCATAACATTTAACTTAGAATTATGGCCCACCATGATCATCTAATAATTAATTGAAATAGCACTAGAACCCAATTTAGGGATTGGGTGGATCATATGGTGGGACAATGCTAGTGGAAACCCTAAATAAATGACTTGGAAAGCCCTTGATTTTCTACCTTGATGGTATTCATCTCCCATATTTCTTGTTGGATACACAAGTCCTAGAAAACATGATAAGGAAGTTGAAAGGGAGTTTACAAGGACATTAGGTTGTCCTAGAACATCATAAATTGCATCCACAAGGATGAACATGGAATGGGAGTTAAGGTCACAAATGAGACTAGAGTGTTAGAGAAATACGGTGCATCAAAATATTTCTGGAGTGTCTCAAAGGACAATATATAATTCTTGTCTCCTCTAAAATACAATATACATTTATTTTGGTGATAGTAACCACAAGATTCTTAGAACTAGTGGTATAGTGTTTGGTCATGAAGGAATATGTGGTAAAGAAATCTAAAGCTTTCGACTCACTGGCACAAGATAGATCATGGGGCCAAATCAAACTTTCAAGGGACATGTCAAGGAACTCCAGTAAAATGGGGTTAGTAGCCAAAGGATACCTTCCAAATAATTTAAGGAGTAGGGCATATTTAGAGGAGGCGAACTCGAGAAACCATAAGGAATAAAATGGGGAAAGTATCTAACAAATATGGTTAGAGTACGCATCAAAATCCCCATCCTTTAATGAAATAGTGGTTTACACATGGCTGATGTGAAAATATGGGATGGAGGGTAGATTGGAATGGTCGGAAAATGAGAGAAAGGGTTTATATACTAAAGGAATATGGGATGGAGGCCATGTCTAAGTTCACAGAGGATTTTAGCTTTTTTGACAAGGATGGAGGTGGATGTATCACAACAAAGGAGCTTGGGACAGTAATGTATTATTTGGGTTGAAACCCCAATATATATTGGAAGTGCTCCATATGTTTCTATTCAATAATCTAGTCCCTAATACAATCAACCACAAAAGAGTAGTTCTATTCTGCTTGTAAATGCAACATATTAAATAAACCATTCCAAATTGATTTTGCTAAGGAGAATCGAAGAAATAGACGAGTCTGGTCATCTGTCACCTCCATATAGAGTAAACAACAACCAGGTGCATTCTATCCTTTACGACACAAATTTTCCCATGCCAAGATGAAGCCAGAAAGATACATTTACTGATATTCTTAGGCAGAGCGAACATATGAAGCCAATATACAGAGTTGTCCTGAAGGACCACTCGAACTAGAGTCAACTTGCCTCCTAGGGAGAGCCACCTATGTGCCCATGATAAAAGTTTACAGTGGATTTTCCCTATAAGTCAACTCCAATCCTTAATTCCATAACAAATAGGTTGGAGCATAAATCTAATATATTTAAAATATGCATCCAATTCATTGGAGATAACACCAAAAATATGATAAATCCCTAGTACCAATGCATCATCTAGGTAAGAGGAAATCATATGAGATTTTATATTAGTCATAAGGAGTCTAGAGATTGATCAAAATAGGTCAATCTACCAATTATTAACACATCATCGACAAAAAAAAAGGAGCAACTTTGACTTGTCTACCTACACACCTATAGCCAATATTACATTTAATACATCTACCTCCACACCTGCAACCGAAATTATGGCCCTTGTGAATTTTGTGACTAATTCTTCCACAATCCAATATTTTATCCTCAACTTCTTCTTCTCGCAAAAGTTGCCATAGATATTTTGAAGTAGGCATATTGTCTACTAACGAATATTATGTGATTTTCCTCCACCATCCTTCTAGAAATTATGGTGTAGATTTGCAACTACTCATGAAGTTTCAATCAAAATCACAAGACACAAACCTACTCTACTACTCTCCGAAAGTTAATTCACAATTTAGAACAAAAATTTCATACATCCAATAAGAAATAGCACACATGCACACATAATTTTTCCTGAGGAAAGAAATATACTAAAAACCCCAATGTTTGCTTGCATTAATATGATGAATATAAATGTATTGCCATTTATTTTCTCAACTGAGCACAGTCTGCAAGTGAATAACCTATCTCTCTACTCACTAAGAAGATCTAACCCAGACTTAGTAAATTTCAACCTCTACTTGAGCCCATGTTTCCTTGCGCAACTCCTTTAGAAATTAGGCCCCTAGTATTTATGAATTTTTAGAAGATGCATTGTGAAATTCCCAAGGGTGAGCATCTCACTGCATGCAACACCTGTACACTCAAGGCTAGTCTACAATTTATGTTACACTGCCTTGGAATATCCACCATAGCTGGGGAACTCAAATTCTACATGCACTAGCTATTTTTGGTTGATTTATTAGTTAGCTAGATGATCACTGAGTTTGACTGAAGTCCCACTGCAAAATTGGACTTCCACTAGTTCCTCAAGCAGTTGGAACTAGTTTAACTAAAAAAAACTTGAGATAAATGACTTTGATTGCTACAAATTAGCAATCATACATGCTTAAGTGAACTCTATCTCCTTCAAATTTAATTTGCTAAGTAAATCAGGTGACACAAGCCATGTCATACCAGTTAACTGTATCCAAGTTGTCTGTTGATGTAGAAATTCAATTTTTATCAATTTAATCAATGAAAAATCAAATTGAGAATTTCTTGCTACATTTTTCAAGACTCCCTCTCTGCAACAAAGGTATTATCAACCACCCATATCCTATACCTATGGAATTCGAACTTCCCTCTTGATGAAGCTTTTGTCAAAATGTCAACATCTTACTGCTCTATCAGAATGGAGTGTAGCAACATCATCTGCTTCTAGGCATAATACCATAAAATGGTGATATTGGATATCTATATGCTTAGATTGATAGTGAAATATAGGATTCTTTCAGATATTGATGCAACTTTGATTATCACAATTGGATCCATCATCTGACCAAATATTCCAGAAAGTAACTTTCTCAACCATATCGCCTCACGTGTTGCTTGAATTGCGACCACGTATTATGCTTTTGTCTAGCTGAGCACCACATATATTTGCTTCTTGTAGTACCACGAAACAACTTCAAATGCACCACTAAAAATTCCACTTGATGTACTCTTTTAGTCTGATGGACTTCGTGTCCAATCTGCATCTGTGTAGCTGCACAACTTCCCTCCCTCTGCTCGTCTGTACCATAGTCCAAACTGGGTGGTGCTTGTGAGGTACTATAAAACATGCTTAGTTTCCTTCCAAAATAGTTTGGTTGAACTAACCATAGCTTGGCTTAGTTGGTTGACTGCATAACACATATCTGGTCATGTGTTCACAAGATACATGAGTGGAGCCACTAGCTGCCGATAAATAGTAGCAACCACTTCACCTGAAGTGGCATCCTCCTTCCTTTATTGTTCATTAGAGGTGTTAACGTGGGTTTACAACTCTCCATGTACAATCTTTGTAGTATCTCATTTGCATACTTTCCTTGAGAGATAAAAATTTCCCCATCACCTTGTCATACTACCAACCTGAGAAAGTAGTGCATGAGACCCATGTCCTTCATTTCAAATTCCCTTGCAAGGTCCTCCTTGCAAGATAAGATCAATGACTAATCACTAGTTGAAATAAAATTATTAACATATAAGGCAATAATAAGAAATTTACCTTTTATCCATATGTGATGAGGTTTAGATCTACTTCACTTATGGTGAAGCCTAAACCAGTGAGATAACTATTCATCTTGGTGTACCAAGCACGAGGTGCTTGATTGAGATTGTACAATGCTCACTTGAGTCTACACACATGAGACTATTGATAAAATGTATCTAAAACTTTTTTTTTTACTCTATGTAAACCTCCTCCTTAATAGCCCCATTCAAAAATGTTGTTTTTACACCCATCTAGTGCATATTCCACCCCATCTGTGTAGCCAGACCGAGAATAGATCTAATGGATGAGTACCTTGCTACAAGAGAAAAGGTATCTAATTGATCTAATGGAAGAGTATCCCTTGGCCAAAAATATGGGATTATACTTCTCTTTGCTTTTGTCTATTGCCTGTTTCACCTTGAAGATCCATCTCAAACCCACTATTGATTTATATGTTACTCTTGGGCCCCTTTTCAAAACATGGTTCTTGGCAATAGGATGGCTCAATCTCTATAAGTTCAATCATAAGAGCCATGTAGCCAGTGTACCTCTCGAGTGACCTCCTTCGCTTATGCAAATTTGAAGGATATCCCACATTCTACCATGCATCCTGCACAAGTCTATCAACTTCCTTAGTTCCTTTTCTACCTTCTCTAGAGGTTTTTCTTTAGTGAATGTCTCCACTCTCTATTCCACAATTTGTTGTTGCTCTATAACTTCATGAGGTTCCTCTTTTGGAGCTAAAATCTCATATTTTGGTGGTATCTAAAGCTCCCTATCAAGAGAGAACCACATGGATTTCTCCTCATCAAAATCTACATCCCTTCACACAACTATCATTATGAGCGATGGAATGTACACATGTTAGTTGTGGGGAGTTTCTTTGTAACCCAAAAATACCCCCAATTCTGTGATCGACTAAAGCTTATTCCTTGATTCTTTGGAGACATGGTAGTAAGCAAAGGCTCCAAAAATCTTGAAGTGTGACACATTTGTCTTTCTTCTCAAGAAAGCATCCTCCAGTGTAATCATGCCAAGAATTCGATGAGGACTTCAATTGTACAAACACACTATTGTATTTCATGCCTCAACCCACAAACGTAGAGGTAGACCTTGGTCATGCTACATCACCCTCATTACTCCCGAAATACTATGGATATTTCTCTTGACCACCCCATTCTAATGTTGGTTGTGGGGTCTTGTCAACTCTCTTCGAATGAATTCATTTTCACATAATGTTTTAAATTCATTCAATAAATACTCACCTCCATTATTTCTCCTAAGAGCCTTCACCTTCTTGTTGGTTTCTTTCTCAACTAGTCCCTTGAATTTTATGAGCTTGGAGAATGTCTCATCTTTCTTCTGCATGAAGATATCCAAAACTTATGTGAGAAGTCATCAATAAAAAGGACAAAATATTTGTGTTTGTTAGTGGAGGCTATCGAGAAAGGTCCATAGACATCAGAGTGGATCTTTTCTTGGACTGCATGCACTTTGTTGTCCTGATCATGGAATGTGGATTTTATGTACTTCCCCAAGGTACATCCTTTTCATACATCTTGCTGCTCAAGTGCTCCATTAGGGAGGCTAGTGAATATTTTTTTTATAATATTAGATGTGCCATGATGCAAATGGCCAAAGTTCACCTAGATCATGGCCCTACACTTTCTCTTCCTTAGTTCTTAATGCAACACAATCTTACACATTTAACGTATATAGAGTTTTCACACAAACCTTGGTCTTCTTCACCTATCTCATGTCTATGTGTCTCAGGAATGTTTTTCCTTTATGTAAGTTCATGCCATAACCACAGTCTTCCAAAACTATAATAGAGATGAGATTTTCCTTTAGGCCTAGAAGAAACATGACATCCTTGAGCTTGAGAGGGGAGCTTGACTCCCGCTGAAAGGTGATTGTACCAATACTGGTCATGTTGTACCTTTCAACATCCCCTATCTTGATGTGCATTTAGAGATCTTTCTCCTCCAGGCTACTAAAAAAATTGCTACACCATATCGTGTGGAATAATGCACTTGAGTCCAAGTACTACATGCTCCCCATCACTATGTTGGACATGCATGCGATAAGGGTAAAGTCAAGGTGAAACAGTGAAGCCAAGGCTTGACCCACTGCTCCTTGTAAAGTCTTATTGCTTTCCTTTTTTTATGGCACTTCATGGCATAGTGCCCACATTCATGACAATGGAAGCATTTTATTTTTGATAAATATTTCTTCTTTCTCCCTTGGTTGGATTCTAGTTTGGTTTGAGATTTCTTCCCCTTCTTCTTCTTTCTGTTTCCAACTAATGCAAATTTTTCTTCATCCTTACCCTTGGATGAGGTCCCATCTTTGATACTCTACCTTATTTCCTCCTGTACCGAATTGTACCATAAGTGTTCCCAATTCGGTAGGTTCTCCCTCCCGTTCACTTAATCTTGATAGCTATGCCATCTCTCTGGAAGGCCCAGAAGGGATATTCTTACCAAGTCATCCTTTGAAAGAGTAACACCAACTCCTGTAAGATCATCACGAACTTGTGTGAACCTCGTGAGATATTGCAGGATAAAGTCATTCTTCTACATCTTGATATCTCAAAGTTTATCCTTTAGCACCAACTTTTATGGTCACTACTATTCTAGAATAGATTTGTCAGTGCCTACCACATTGCATAAGGATTTTATTTTCCATGGAGATTGCTAACAATGTGCTCCTGTACTCCATCCAATATTATTATCCACACCTTGGCTACAACTTTATTCCACGGAGCAAGGTTTTGAGCATCAAATTATGCTAGTTTTGTAACCTCTCTCTTGATGTACTCTAGCAATCCATTATCATTGAATACCTCCTCCATGTGATCCTTCCAGTCAATAAAATTAGAGTTTCCTTCCAAGGCATACTCTAGCCTCAACCTGTTGAAGGTCATCTTTCTAGTTCTTAAGAGATCTTGCTACACTGAACTGCAAATTCAAACCTCCTGAGAAATAAAATCAAAATTCCTGCTCTAATGTGAATCTTGCGATGATACAATGTAGAAATTATGGTGTAGATTTGCAACTGCTCATGAAGTTTTTTCAAAATCTTAAGACACAAACCTACTCTACTACTCTATGGAAGCCAATTCACAATTCAGAACAAAAAATTCAGACATGCAGTAAGAAATGAAACACATGCACACAATATTTTTCTTGGGCAAAGAAATATTATAATAACTCTAATGCCTTCTCGCATCAATACTATGAATATAGACGTATTACAATTTCTTTACACAATTGTGCATAACTTGTTAGTGAATAATATATCTCTCTTCTCACTAAGAAGCTAAAACCCAAACTTTATCAATTTTTGCCACTGTTAGGGCCCCTATTTCCTTGTGCAATTCCTTGAGAAATTAGGCTCCTATTATTTAGGTTTTTTTCCAAAATGGATGTCGCAATTCCTAAGGTTGATCATGTGACTACATGCAATACCTGTACACTCAAGACTAGTCTATAGCTAATGTTACACTACCTTGGAATCTCCACCATAGTTGGAGATCTCAAATTCTTTGCATGCACTAGAAATTTTGGGTTGATTGATTAGTTAAATAGATGATCACTAGATTTGAATGAAGTCCCACTGCACAACTAGCCTTCCACTAGTTCCTCCAACAGTTAGAATTAATTTAACTGAAAATGACTTGAGATAATTGACTTTGATTGCTACAAATTAGAAATCACACATGCTTAACTGAAATCTAACTCCTCCAACTCAAAATTATTTAGTAAAATAGGTGACACAAACCTTATCATACAAGCTAATTGCATCCAAGTTGTTTGTTGATGTGGAAATTCATTTTTTCTCAATTTAATCAAGGTAAAATCAAATTGAGAACTTCTTGCTGCATTTTTCAACAATCGTTTAGGTGAATCTAATCCATGTTGCCAATCTAACACAAAAATGTGCTAATAAAAAAAACCAATGGATATAAGTATCATTCAATATAAATAAAACAGTCAAAAAACACATATTAAAACACAATCGATGGAGATCCCAAAAAGTATTCCAACTATGTTACCACCTATTAATGTTCACCGAATGTGCCTTCATTGCTCCTATCACGAAGCAGACCTTTGTTTTCAGCCTCCATCACCCTAAATCCCATTAGTTGTTGTCAACCTCCATCACTCTACTTCCTTAAGAACCCATCAATAGCATAAAGATGAACCCCTAATCCTTTACCTTTTCTACTAGTGCATCATATTGAAAATTTTAAGACAAAATATTTATTTTGTCTTAAAAATTATCTTAAAATTCCCCTCCACGTAGTAGTGTCAAATGAAACGACATACAAGTTGTCTCTAATCATATCAATAGAGATCAAAGGGACAAAAGAGTAGTTAATGTTCGAGAAATATTGCCAGGGAAAGATTTCACATTCTTTAGAGTCGGCTACCCCCACAAAACGAAGAGTGCAACAAGTCATTGTCTTTATATAAGATAACATGAATCGAAAGTGAAATAGCAACATTGGTATAGGCGTGATACAGTAGTAGCTTGCAAGCTAGCAGACTTAGGGTGCATTGTCAAAGTCAATTTTGTAGTTAGATAATATTTTCTTAAATTGATATGTTTTTGTCTTAATTGTTGATTTTCTTAAATGGGTTTTGTCTTAAGTGTCCATTGTCTTAAACATAAAGTTGTCTTAAAATATTTTTGTCTCAATCTTTTTTTGTCTTAAAATATTTTTGTCTCGAACTATTTTTGTCTTAAAATATTTTTATCTTAAACTGTTTTTGTCTTAAATATAAAGTTGTCTTAAAATAATTTTTGTCTTAAATTGTTTTTGTCTTAAAATATATTTTTCTTAAGTTATTTTTGTCTTAAATATAAAGTTTTGTCTTAAAATATTTTTGTCTCCAACATTTTTGGTCTTAAATTTTTTATTTAGTTAATTTAGATGATATTAAATTTTAATGTAAAATAATTAAAATAAAAAGTGACTTTTTAAGAAAAAGGATTTCTTTTGTCTTAAAAAAATGTCTTAAAAGTAGCATTAGTGTAGTAGTGTAATGTATCAATCTTAAGAGAAATTGTATTCTTACTTATAGTTTTTACCAAGATATGGATTTTATTTGTCAAACCGAAAACCAAGTGAAGACTTGATTCATTTTATATGTTATAATCACCTAAGCAAGAACCATCCTCTAGTTGCTTTCTACAAATATCAAACATGTCCAGGAAATATGTGTGCCCTCATGTCAAGTATTTTCCTTGACATTATCAATGGTTTCAAAGCTCTCCACCTCAAAATTATGATTTTTCTACTCAAAATATCAATAAATCTTTGTATCCCACCTCTAAAATGAGGTGGGAAATGGCACATATAATTATTTTTTATAATTAATCAATTAAAGCCCATACACCCTCTAATTTCTTTCAACAGATTTTAGTGTTGAATTTTGACTTTCACATTGTCAATCATGTTAGGACTCACCTCATTTAGAGTTATAGTATTTCCAATGAATTAATTCCCTAATTCTTTGTAGAAAATGTCTGCACAAATATCTAGTCAAACAATATTTGCAATAAAGAAATAGATAGAAGTAAGAGATAAATTTTTCTTCACTATCCCTATAACTAAAAATAAGCTTTAGTTAGAATACCATGTTTGAAGGTAAATTTAAAAAAAGGCCTGACAATATACAAAATTCCAAAAGAGATTAAGTTCATGGAAACTAATTCACAGATATTTTACTAAAAGTTGATTCTCCTTGAGGCGTTTTCAAACATAGTGAAAACTAATATTGGTACCATCAAGTAAGGCATACTAATATATGTATTTTTCATAGTTTTTCTTAGGTTTGAATTTTCCATCATGCATAGCCAAAGTGTTGAATCTGTAACCATTTCATGCATCTGAAAAAAATTGTGAAAACTAATTTATGTATATTTTACCAAGAAAATACGACTCCTTGGTCTATTTCAAACAACTAAAAGTTAAAATAAATACCATAGGGTTAGACATGTAATCATTTCTTCTATTTTCAGAGAAAAAATATTTTGTTCATGTTCTGAAGAAAGAGCATAGACTTGTAAGGAAAACAACTCAAAGTTTAAAAAGAAACTAAAAGAAGAAAATAGGGGATGCACATAAGATGAATGCTAGGAACTAATTGTGAGGACAAGACGAATACCTTACAAGTAAAAGTAGTTGTGAAAAATTAGAATACATTCTCTTCAACGCAATGTCAAATTGTATGGTGAAATGATTGAAGGAATAATGTGAAAAGGATATACCAAGTATGAAACTCGTGTTTTCACAAAACGAGATAACAATTTATCATTATCCTTAAATGCAACACATTAACTATTCAACATGAAAGCATAATAAAATTTCACAAGAATGGTTCTAGGTTGCCATGGAAGGGAAATATGAATTTATGGCGTAGAAATTTTCATTACAAGTGTTAGATGATCCAAAATACAAAATTCATAGTTCACAAAGTTATGATAGAATGTTTAGTTATTTAGAATATTTGATTAATTATTGGAGACACTTAGAATAATGTTGTAAAATATATGACATCTAGAATAGTGTCGTATCTTAGGCTGCAATTTAGGACTAGAGTTAGTAGATTGGTTAGAATTGCATTTATTGTAAATGGACAATTTTTAATTTAATAAGTAGTCCATAAGTAGAATAGGTTAGGAAGCTAAGCTTATATATAGTTCATTCTCATTTTTGTAAGAGAGTTGGAATGTGTTTGTAAACTCTTGCAAAATTATTATGTAATTTATTTTTTGATTAATAAAATTGTGTGTCTGAGGACACTTTTGCCATTATTGTGGTATCAGAGCTTCAATAATGCAGCTGATGTGAGGATGAGATTCTAGCTCTACAAGTTTTTGGAAAACTCCATTGAATTGATAAAAAAATGATTGGTATGAAAATTGTCTAGTTTTTGTTTAGAAGGAAAAGAAATTTTATTATTTTATTGATTTTAGAATTTTAAATGTGAAATCGATTTTTTATTATTATCAAAATTTGCACTGTGTCCTGAATTTCTGTTATCAAATTCGCTTCAACACACTACTTGTTGATACGAGAAAAATAATCTTATCACTGTGACCACAATGTTCCAATTAACTTAATATTTTTTGCATTAATCATATTTTTATCATTTTTGTTATTTCATTTGCCATTTAAAAATTATTAAGTTAATTGGAACATTTAAATAGAATCATAAACATTTTGATAACATAACATTTAAAAAAAGAAACTTAATTAGTTGTTTTTTCAATAAATATTACTACCCCAACAACAAGAATATGATTAATGCATGAATCTGTCATAATTTATTTCCATTAATAAATTAATATATTTTAGAAAAATATCCATTAACATCATTAATCATTTAACATATTAAATTTATAAAATTAAGTCCTCTCAGCATGTTGATATGTTAAAAAGCTCATATCAACAAAGGTTTTTGAGGTATATAACTCCCACTTTCACGTGGTTGATCCTGTTAGTAGAGATTATAACTCGAAGCATTGAGGATCTTCTCTAATTATTATCATACGAAATATTTAAAAATAGACATATTAAATAATAAATATTTCATAATAGTTAATTATACAGCATAATTTTATCATTATAAATATAACATTTCAAATAATGAAAATGAATCATCGACTAATTCTTTTATAAGAAATACTAATTCAATCAAAACTTTCATGAATAAATTGACTGAAGCTTCTTTTAAAAAAAAGGTGGTGATCTCACCCATGTTAGTATGTTTACAATTGAAGATAAATCTTACCAATAAATGCCTTATTTTAATCATCATCCCTAGCACTACATGGTTCTCCAAATGAACTGATATAATCTATTTTAAAAGAAAAACATTACTTGATATATTCACTATTAGTCACTAGATACAATGTCTTTACATTGTTTCAACATACACAAGGCAAACTTACAAGTATCATAATCAATTTAATGTAAACATTCATCTACCATGTATAATTATTTTTCATATCTAATAAAATATATAAACATATATATAACAAGAATTATGAAATTTTAATGTAAATGAGCATTTTGTCCAATGTAAAACATATCTTTTATAAGTAATATAATTTATGAAATGACACATCAACTATATTAAATAAAATATTTGTTTCATATTAAATTAATAATATAATAAAAATTAAAGACCTAATTATTCTTCATATGTCTAATTAAGAAAGATAACATAACTATGTCATTTTAATATATAAATGCATTTTATTCAACATAATTTGTAAAATAGTACATACACACTGTTAAATAAAGTCTTACATTCTCTAAAGAAAAACAAACAGGCAAGTATGTTGTTGAAAATCGACCTTTCCAAAGCCTTTGATAAACTCAGCTGGACCTACATAAAACAGATTCTAACAGCCTTTGGATTTAGCCCAATCTAGGTTAGATGGATTATGACCCTAATTTCCTCCCCACTTTGCACTATTCTTGTCAATGGGATCCCCTCTAAACCATACCACCCTACCAGAGGAATTCGTCAAGGTGACTGTCTATCCCCTTTCCTATTTATCATTATGGCCGAGGGTCTAGGTCATCCTATAAAGCATGACGTTCATTCCCATGATATTGGAGGACTCTCTGTTCATGGATCCCCTGCTATTACCCATCAACAATTTGTTGATGACAATATGCTCTTTCTTCATCCTTCTGTAAGTGAGGACCGAACCTATAAAGCTTTTTTAGATACATTCTTAGAAGCCTTTGGCACCACCATAAACACTGCCAAATATCAAATTTATTTCTTCCATACTCATATTGCCACCCAAAGGATCATTGCTTAAATCATTGGATTCTCTCAAGCTAAGCTTTTGTCTCAGTATTTAGGCACCCCTCTCATAGGCTCAACCTTAAAGCATGCTTCCTAGCATCAACTAATTGAGAAAATGGAAAGTCGGCTCATGTCTTGGACACACAGAACTCTCAACATGGCAAGTAGATTAGTCCTGATAAAGGTAGTCCTACAATCAATGCCCCTCTATCTCTTCTCAGTTCTCGCTGCACCGAAATCGATGCTAAAGAGAATTAGGAATCTGCGACACAAATTCTTATGGGGTTCCATAGGACAAAACAAAAAATGGGCATTAGTCAAATAGGAGGAAGTTTGCAAGCCTAAAAGGCAAGGGGGTTTAGGCTTACGTGATCTACAACAGAAAAATACTTTGATGGGAGCACGAATTTGGTGGCAATGGGTATTCTGCCAACAGAAGCCATGGGCGCAATTATGGGCTGCAAAGTATAAAAATAATAGAGAACAATAAGAACTAATAAGGATAACTACCATGCTCACAGGATCCCTAATTTGGAACGCGACCAAGCAAGACAAAGAGGTCATCCATCAGCATAGCTTTTAGGAGACAAGGGACGAGAGGACGACCCATTTCCGGACGGATTCATGGCAACAGAGACACATAATTGCAACACTCTTACCATGCACAAATGATAATGGAAATTACATTAACTAGGAGGACAATGTAGCCCATTTTTGGACTCTCAGCACTATACAGGGATTCAGACAATGGAAACTGCTGAGGCAAATAACATAGCAAGAAATAGAAGCTTATAACATGGAGCTACACAGAGAGCTCATCAGTAGAAGAATCAGAGTCAATACAGGAAGCGATGTACTTAGATGGGGATATACACCAAAAGGAACATACACCACTAAAGAAGCATACTAGCTAATGTTCCAAACACAGGAACCAACAGATCCTGTTTGGAATCGTATCTGGACTAGAGGGATCTGGCCCAAAGTTTCTACCTTCATCTGGTTGTTGTATCATCAAATAATTCTCACATGGGACAACTTAATCAAAAGAGGATTTCAAGGACCATCCTACTATCCCAACTGTCAAAACAATGAAGAAATTATTCAGCACCTCATGGACTCCTGCCACATGGCCAATCAACTCGAGGAAAAGCTCACTTTCATATGTCAGTTACCTTGTAGACTTCTTCGAGATATAAAAGTCACTATTTGCAATTGGATTCCAGAGCCCTATAACAACAAAGTTCTCAACAAGTTGTGGACAATATTACCAGGCCTCCTATTATGGACAATTTGGAAGGAAAGAAATAAGAGAATTTTTAAAAATCACAAAACTTCCTTAGAAATCATATGGACCAACATATGTCAGAACATCAAGGAAACTCTTGCATTGCTTCAATGGAAAACTGATGACTTTCCTACCCAGCCTTAGGAACTAAGCATATGGGCTAACTGGAATATCCCGCTCCAACAAGCACAATTGAATTCCAATAGAGCTAGCATTATAACTAGGTAGCTTTCACATTGATTACACCCCCCACAAAGTGTGATTAAGTTAAATTTCAATGGGCCTCCAAGGGCAACCCGAGTAAAGCAAGATATGGGGGCATATTCAGAAATCATGAGGGCCAACCCCTACTATTGTATTTTGTCTCCACTGGATGGGATACAAATAATTCTGCAGAACTGGAAGGATTGTGGCAAGGTATGAAGCTAGCTCACCAACATAATTTGTATCCCATCATTATAGAAGGGGACACCTAAATTCTAATCAATATGGTCACTCAAATCCAACAAGCATGACTTCAAGAGTTGCAAAACGCTGGAGATTAATGGCCAGGCTTGAAACAATAGAGAAATGGATGAAAGATAGGAGAGAAATAACTTTTATTCATGTCAAAAGGGATAGTAACAAAGTTGTTGATCTCCTAGCAAACATTGCGGTGGAACATGACCAAATCCTACATTCTGGTATTCTCAACACTGTAGATGACCACAATCAATTGCAAGTTTGCACTGACCTAGTGCACAAGGAAGCTCAACCCCTAGATGCGGTGTTAATTAGAGTAATTAAGTTGATGAGATAGGGCTACGGCAGACGGGGCAGCCACATGGCCCTTTGCAACCCTTCCAAGGTCACCATGAATGGCATTCATGGCATCTTGCAGGAGTTGTTTAATGCGTACTCAAGTCGAGGCAAGGCCATTACCCGCTTAACCATGGAGCTGGAGAACTTTCCTATTATTCTGCCCCTGATTCACTATGTATGCCCTCCATGGGTGGGAGAGCTAACTGAATGCACTAGCACTGGGCGTAGAAGTTGGCTTGTGAGCTACATTGATTTGGGTAATGGCTTCCACCATTCCCACACAAACCTCTGCAATTTGGCTCACGACCTCCAGCCCTCTATAATTTCTGCACAAAGCTCTTCTGTCAATTCCTCTTCTGCTCCTCCTGAATCTCTACCAGTTCCCATATCCACCATGGTTCGCCACCGCATGCGCAGCCGACGTGGTGGCACATGAGTCAGAAGTCCTCATTCCCCTGCGTTGCATAGCCATAACTTTGCTTCCCCTTCCTCCTCTGCCGAAAATCCCCACCAACATAGTTTTGCAGGTTAGTATCCAGATACAAGAAGTGGCAGAGGCAGAGCCGACATCCACAGCTCATTATATGAAGCTGCAGTTCACACTGCAACCTTTCCTCTGCCTCCGCATCCCGTTCCTCACACAACGCAGTTTCGGTTTCACAGCTCTTTGAATCGCTTGGTTATTGTAGCCACTGTCTCAATTTCCATTATAGAAGAGACCGAGAAGCATATTCCCATGACCATTTCTACGGAGGAGGCGAATAGAGATGGCCCAAGTAGGAACAGGGGCAATAATGATGAGTAGGCAGTTGATGGAGGTCAAAACATAAGGCACGGTAAGGCCATTGCTAGCAGTTTGCATGTTGAGATGGATGTTCATAGTGACGTACAGGCCTTGGAGAGTTGTCTGGATGACACGTCGAGCCCGTAGGTTGAGGCTGGCAGCATGGAGGAAGGCCATCAGGCATTGGGACGTGGTGAGTCAGACAACCGAGATGATTGTGCGTGTCCAATTGTGGAAGAGCCTACTCCAGAAGACTTAGTGCCACGTGTCATGTCTACCAGGTGGCATTTTTTCTAGTTCTTGGTTTAGTTTTATCTAGTCTTATGTGTCCTTAGGATAATCTATTGGACGGTTGGTCTAGTTAGGATAAAATGTTGGTTTTGGTGTTGGTTTTGGTCGGTTGGTCTAGCCAGGATAAACTGTGGGTTAATTTTTGGATATATTCTAGACATATCTTTGGACTAGTTTCTACTTCGTTGGGGCAGTCAATTATCATGGATGCGTGTTGATTGAGGCCAGGTTCCTTTATGGCCCAGAATCACTGTAACTAGTTTTTTTGTATCCTATTAATAGATTAACCTTACTTAGAAAAAAAAATGTTAAATAAAGTCAAAATAATAAAAATGAAAGACATAGTTATTCTTAAAATGTCCAATGAAAAAAAAAAAATCCAACATAAAATATCACACTTTGAGAAATATAATTTGTAAAATAATACATACACTATTAAATTGAGTTTTTCCCTCTTATTAAATTAACTTTATAATAAAAATGAAATACAAATTGAAATAACAAAGCAATGTATCCAATATCATACAATTTTACTAATAAGAATCCATTCATGAGCAAATTATTCATCCATTCAGCTTTAAAGAAATTAATTTATTTAAATAATAAAATTTAATTTTCATATAATTCTCTCTCTAATTGTTTCTGAAATCTTTCCAATAATTATGCACCATAAAAAGAAATATTTATTAAATATTTTAAGTTTTGAACAACAATATCTAATTAGGCCGATAGGCCTTTCCTTTGAAAGGGACCTTCGTCGTCCCTTTTGTTCTCCCGCTGACACGTGTCGTCGGCTCCCCTTTCATCCTCGTGCTGACATCTGGCGGCGGGTTTTTAGGTTTCGGGTTTTTTGCAGGTCTGTTGGATAAATCTCCACGCGCCTTATCCTAACACGCCTTATCCTAACCCGATACGATCGGAATAACCCTGCTGTTTTCCCCGCTGTTTGGCTGTTTGGCTGTTTTCCTGTTTTGCATCCTAACCGGATACGATCGAACATCAATACTCTGCTGTTTTCCCCGCTGTTTGGCTGTTTTCCCGGCTGTTTTGCTGTTTTGCCATGGATGAACTTACCCACATCAAGTACCCACGGGCAGAATTAATCTCACACAGTAGCAGAGAACGAGCTGGAAACCCTAAGCCCGCCGCGCAGCTGTTAAGCCGATACTCTTTTGCCTGGATCGTCAATATCGGGAACTGCATCTCCAAAATCGTCCCCAAAGCACAACCAGGCTTCCAAGAGGCAGAGGTAGGAGCATTCCCGAGTCTGTAGAAATTACGTGCAGAGTCTTTTAACGAAATAGTGTATTTCCAAAATGCGTGAGAATGTTTCCCTGTATTAATGTGATTTCGATTCGAATCAATCCCTGTGCAAACCTGTAGCCGTGTGTGAATTCTATCGGTTTGAATGGGGTCGAATTATATGCATTTATGAAACAGTCCAGGTTGCAAACTTCCAAGTCAGGGGATTGCGTGGGATTCGGATCAAACATTTGAACAGACCTGTGGAAAACCAATACACAGAACAAGGGATCTATAGCTCGATTGCAAAGCAAACGCCCTGATTCTCCAACCCTGGTATTCAGCAGTTAAAAAGCTGCCCTTATTGATCATTGGATTATATTTGCTGTTTTTTAATCAGAATTTCCTTTTTATTTTATCATGTTCCCTTCAGCTTGCGCCCGTAATTAGATTTTTAATTTGGGTATTAATAATACTTATGTTACATAAATATCGAGGGTATTTCAGTGTATATCGATTTTCTCATAGCCTATTCAAGTTCCCTTCAGCTTGGTCTATTCTGGCTCCCATCTGGCACAGTTGGCCTACAATTCACCAATGCTCTATTGAGTTAACCAGATAGCCTACATGTTACACCTAGAAAATCATATTAAGTGCCAGTGTGCTTTAATTTGAAGGGACTGATTGCACTGAGATGCTCTGTATTCTTTTGTAGTAATTAATTAACCTGCAAGGCCTGTGTTTGAACATAATCATACTTTGACCAACTTCTTGATTTTTTCTTACATGCAATTGAAGAGTTTCAACCTGTTGTTTTAATGCGGAAGAGATTATCTCTATTTTAGTTTCATCTTCTTCATTTAAAATTCTGATCTAATCCTCATTATCGTTTCTTATATTTGCAACTTGTTGAGCATATTTGCTCTCCATTTCTGCCAATTTATTCTATGATTCATTTTAACAATTTAACTGTAGCCGTGTGTGAATTCTATCGGTTTGAATGGGGTCGAATTATATGCATTTATGAAACAGTCCAGGTTGCAAACTTCCAAGTCAGGGGATTGCGTGGGATTCGGATCAAACATTTGAACAGACCTGTGGAAAACCAATACACAGAACAAGGGATCTATAGCTCGATTGCAAAGCAAACGCCCTGATTCTCCAACCCTGGTATTCAGCAGTTAAAAAGCTTCCCTTATTGATCATTGGATTATATTTGCTGTTTTTTAATCAGAATTTCCTTTTTATTTTATCATGTTCCCTTCAGCTTGCGCCTGTAATTAGATTTTTAATTTGGGTATTAATAATAATTATGTTACATAAATATCGAGGGTATTTCAGTGTATATCGATTTTCTCATAGCCTATTCAAGTTCCCTTCAGCTTGGTCTATTCTGGCTCCCATCTGGCACAGTTGGCCTACAATTCACCAATGCTCTATTGAGTTAACCAGATAGCCTACATGTTACACCTAGAAAATCATATTAAGTGCCAGTGTGCTTTAATTTGAAGGGACTGATTGCACTGAGATGCTCTGTATTCTTTTGTAGTAATTAATTAACCTGCAAGGCCTGTGTTTGAACATAATCATACTTTGACCAACTTCCTGATTTTTTCTTACATGCAACTGAAGAGTTTCAACCTGTTGTTTTAATGCGGAAGAGATTATCTCTATTTTAGTTTCATCTTCTTCATTTAAAATTCTGATCTAATCCTCATTATCGTTTCTTATATTTGCAACTTGTTGAGCATATTTGCTCTCCATTTCTGCCAATTTATTCTATGATTCATTTTAACAATTTAACCTTTCTGTATTGAAATCCTCCACTAACTATTGCTGAGATATTGAAAAACCTTGTCTGTGAGTGGCATAATGTGTTTGCCACTATTCTTCATTAAATATTCTACTTTTCTTTAATTTGGCTTGATCTAAGGGATCTTATTGTAGATGAACAATATATTGATAATATCTATATATTTTGTCTAGCTGCATATAAAACTTAATCTGATTCTTTTGTAGTAATTAATTAACCTGCAAGGCCTGTGTTTGAACATAATCATACTTTGACCAACTTCCTGATTTTTTCTTACATGCAACTGAAGAGTTTCAACCTGTTGTTTTAATGCGGAAGAGATTATCTCTATTTTAGTTTCATCTTCTTCATTTAAAATTCTGATCTAATCCTCATTATCGTTTCTTATATTTGCAACTTGTTGAGCATATTTGCTCTCCATTTCTGCCAATTTATTCTATGATTCATTTTAACAATTTAACCTTTCTGTATTAAAATCCTCCACTAACTATTGCTGAGATATTGAAAAACCTTGTCTGTGAGTGGCATAATGTGTTTGCCACTATTCTTCATTAAATATTCTACTTTTCTTTAATTTGGTTTGATCTAAGGGATCTTATTGTTTTTTGAGATTTTAAATCAGTTATTGAATGGGCAATAACGGGCAAATAACAGGGGCTCTTTAAATTGTTTAGTTCTTGAACCATGAAAGCTCTGAATCAAAGCACTGTCAAGCTAAGTTCCATCATCTATCTATTTTGCATATCTATAAGACCAAAACCCAAAACTGTAGCTTCAATGAAAATATTTAGTGTAAGCCATTGGCATTGGTTCTGAGCTCTCTTATAGATTCTATTGTCACTGTGGCTTGGGATCCAACACCTCGGCAGAACTCCTTGCTTTTTGGGGTCTTACACTGTGCAATTTGCCTTGATCTCAGGTATTTCATTTTTTTGGAAACTCCAAATCAGTTATTAAATAGGGAAAGGACAGAAACTCTTTAAATTTTGTAGCTCTTAAACTATAGAAACTCTAAATCAAAACACTGTCAACTGAGTTCCATCATCTATCTTGCATATCTATAAAACCCAAAACAGTGAAACAGATTGCCTCTAGAAAAGAGTTGCAACTCACTTCTTGATCATAATAGCCTACATGTTACACCTAGAAAATCATATTAAGTGCCAGTGTGCTTTAATTTGAAGGGACTGATTGCACTGAGATGCTCTGTATTCTTTTGTAGTAATTAATTAACCTGCAAGGCCTGTGTTTGAACATAATCATACTTTGACCAACTTCCTGATTTTTTCTTACATGCAACTGAAGAGTTTCAACCTGTTGTTTTAATGCGGAAGAGATTATCTCTATTTTAGTTTCATCTTCTTCATTTAAAATTCTGATCTAATCCTCATTATCGTTTCTTATATTTGCAACTTGTTGAGCATATTTGCTCTCCATTTCTGCCAATTTATTCTATGATTCATTTTAACAATTTAACCTTTCTGTATTGAAATCCTCCACTAACTATTGCTGAGATATTGAAAAACCTTGTCTGTGAGTGGCATAATGTGTTTGCCACTATTCTTCATTAAATATTCTACTTTTCTTTAATTTGGCTTGATCTAAGGGATCTTATTGTAGATGAACAATATATTGATAATATCTATATATTTTGTCTAGCTGCATATAAAACTTAATCTGATTCTTTTGTAGTAATTAATTAACCTGCAAGGCCTGTGTTTGAACATAATCATACTTTGACCAACTTCCTGATTTTTTCTTACATGCAACTGAAGAGTTTCAACCTGTTGTTTTAATGCGGAAGAGATTATCTCTATTTTAGTTTCATCTTCTTCATTTAAAATTCTGATCTAATCCTCATTATCGTTTCTTATATTTGCAACTTGTTGAGCATATTTGCTCTCCATTTCTGCCAATTTATTCTATGATTCATTTTAACAATTTAACCTTTCTGTATTGAAATCCTCCACTAACTATTGCTGAGATATTGAAAAACCTTGTCTGTGAGTGGCATAATGTGTTTGCCACTATTCTTCATTAAATATTCTACTTTTCTTTAATTTGGTTTGATCTAAGGGATCTTATTGTTTTTTGAGATTTTAAATCAGTTATTGAATGGGCAATAACGGGCAAATAACAGGGGCTCTTTAAATTCTTTAGTTCTTGAACCATGAAAGCTCTGAATCAAAGCACTGTCAAGCTAAGTTCCATCATCTATCTATTTTGCATATCTATAAGTTGTGGTCTAAGTTTGGAGGTAACACACGGCTTCCCATCATCCCATGGAATTTTTGCATTCTCCCAAAGGAGAAAGGTGGACTAGCACCAATAGATATAGCAACTGACGAAAATTTTGTCTGTCAAACAGATGATAGATGTCTTCAAGGGAAAGCCGCCTGGAAACAGTGGATGATTTATATTATCATGGAAGACACATGCATAAGTAACATAAGAGACTCATTTAGGCTGCGTGATATTATTAGATTACCACAAGATTTCATAATTCTGAAATACCCGGTTTTGAAGGGAATTTGGAAAGCTTGCAAAGGCAATTTTTTCACTGTTAGTGCAGAAATTTTATTGTGCTATGCATGGGTGTGATCTTCCTTACATGCCAATTTGGTCTTGAAAGATATTAAAATTTGAACATGACAAATGTTCATCAACCTAGACACGTAGCCAAGAGACTAAACAAAAATGAGTACGTGAGAAGAAGGGGATCTATGGGATTATGAACATCAAATGTGGAAGTACTAGCGTCTCTTCGCAAAGGGAAAGAAGTTTGCTAAAATTGAAAAAGGCAAGAATCTCTAATCCTGAAAAGCTCATACTTGAAGAAGAATCTATTTAAAATGGACGGCCTAATAAGGAGGCCAATATGGAGGTACTGGTGATGCAAATATGGTGACCCTGTGAATAGTTGGATTTCCTAGCTGAAAAAAGTGTGGTCAATCAGAGTTCCTTACAGCTTGAGGGTCTTCTCCTCGTTAGACATCTACCAAGATTCCTCAATGAACGATGCCTTGCAAGGTCAAGTTTCAAGTACCTTTTTGTACTCAATGTCAGGCAAAGGAACCAGTAAAGCATTTGTTTTAGAATTTCAAGGCAGCCAAGAGTATATGGAATTGATTAGTTACCAAATGTGTATGTATTTGGTCAGATTGACAGGAGAGATGCTTATGGGTTGGGTATACCCTTGTAAGCAAAGGTCATCTAATTGAAATATGCCATTGCATCTGGACGGTGAATCTATTTTCCTTGCGGAAAACCAAGTGCACATCGGTATTCCATGGTCACCTGATAAAAAATGGTGCTTTCAGAATTACCTCACACTAAGGCCAATCTTAGGAATCTTAGGAGAGATGTGAGAGGCCTCAGTGCTGCTTTGCAAGCAGACCTCATACAATATAACACATTTTACACTCGCAGAAGTTCAAGTCTCTGTGATCACTATCCTTATTTTTGGTAGTTTACAGAATGGCGGACATATTAGTAATCATCCCTTGTTCTTCCATCAATAATAAGAAGATTTGAAAAAACACAACCAAAAATAAAGTTCATTGGAAAAGGATTGCAACATACCTGTAATCCATTTGGAGAACCGTTTGATGTCAAAGCTTCTGAATGCACAGTGGTCACATCTAGCCTTAGAGGGCTAAAGATGCGGACAACTGCGAGACTGTTTGCAGAACTCCTTGCTTTTTGGGGTCTTACACTGTGCAATTTGCCTTGATCTCAGGTATTTCATTTTTTTGGAAACTCCAAATCAGTTATTAAATAGGGAAAGGACAGAAACTCTTTAAATTTTGTAGCTCTTAAACTATAGAAACTCTAAATCAAAACACTGTCAACTGAGTTCCATCATCTATCTTGCATATCTATAAAACCCAAAACAGTGAAACAGATTGCCTCTAGAAAAGAGTTGCAACTCACTTCTTGATCATATTATCTTCCAACAGTTTGAAAATGGCATTCAGACAGGGGAAGGCTTTACTCCTTTTTAATGAGTTTCTTACTTTCTGCAAGGCTCTGTGTCATTACCCTGTTTCCAGAAATTATCTTCAGCAAGTTTCACTATGTTATAATGACTTTTTGTCTTGGATTATGATGACTCTTAGTTTCTTTTAGCAGCTTTTTTGATATTGTAACCCAAATCTATGTTTATAGGACTGACTGGTAAAAGATATTCTCTGTTTTCGGAGATTGAAAAATCTCTCTGATATATATACTTTCTCATTTTATAATCTGTGTGGAAAAAGAAGTTGGTTCCAGTAATTGCATCTGCGCCTTTAAAGTACCTACCTGTTTCGCTAAATAGGAAATGGAATAATGAAAATACTTGGAATCGTTTATTTTATATTATATACTCAACAAAATTGTCAAGCATATCGATTACCACTTACAATGTTTCCTTTTTTTATGGCAACAGGTATGGATACAAATTACCTACGACTGTTGTATGCATGTTGCGAACAAATCCAGCAACAAGAACTAACCTTACAAGATATACAGACAAGGATATTGCCACAGCAATCCATGCCGCTTTACCGTCTGCGCCCAGCAATAGAGTTGTTAAAGATAATAAGAAAACTACTTAAGCTAACAATTCACATTTACGAAAGAGATGGACACAGGCAAATGCGGCGTCAACTACAAGAACAACTCGCACAATATGGCACCACAATAAACACTCATTGGTGTTGTTGATGCCATGGCCCATCATGCATATATGATTAGCTGCTTACACTCAATTACAACTAAATGTGATAGAATGCTTTTATTGTACATATGTTTAGAAGCCAGCAAATACTCTCATTCTATTAATGTTTACTTACAAACTACCAAGCACATCTCCATGTGTAAATTTTACACTTGTTATCGATATGGTGTTGAATATGATGAATGAGGATACTTGTTGACAGTGTTATTGCTTTGCTAACTAACAAGCACATCTCCATGTGTAAATTTTACACTCGTTATCGATATGGTGTTGAATATGATGAATGAGGATACTTGTTGACAGTGTTATTGCTTTCCTAATTATTACGTGTTATTGCTTTCCTAAGATATATGCATAACATTCATCAACAAAATCACCACGCAAACCCATGTCAAAAACTATTCTCTTTTAATTGATAGGCCCCAAAACTCCTCGTAGATCACTGAAACTGTAACTGAATTTGGCAATCCCAATTTAGTAATCCTATCGGCCTCCCTTTGTACCTTTTGAGACAATTGCTAGTATAAATATATGCATAAGTTCCCCTGTTTGGTGGGTTTGGGACATTTCCAAAACCTCACCCTCGTACCTCAGGCGAGAACCTCCGGTCCTTCTCATTTTGCTTTTTGCTATCCAATCGGATGATTATAATACATGCTCATATACCTACACTTTTAAAGTTACAATTGCAAGGTTGTGTATTGAATATAGCTACCTAATGTTTTTGGCTTTAACGTGTTGTGTATTTTGCTGTGTGCATCAGTCATGGTATTAACGCTTTGTTAGCTCACCTCTTTCGCGTCAATTGGGAATTCTCTGTTATATAGCCCTCTTTCGCTTCAATCCTACTATGGTCCTCTACCATTCGTACTGGTTTTTGGGGAGATAGTTAAAGCCATATAAAATGAAACGGGCCTAACTCGGCCCTCTACATCTATTGTTTTTAGTTTTATTGTTCATACAGTGAAAAACCTAACCTACGTCTTAAAAATCAAATTTAATTATATCATTAATTATAATAATATAAGCATAATCAATAATATATATTTTTATTAAATTATGTTTTATTATTTTTGATGAGAGAAAAATAAAAATAAAGGCTCTTATTCTCATATTTCATTAACAATATATATATTTATTAATAATTTTTTTAATGGTACTTTTTCTATTTATTTTATTAATAATATTTTTTAATGTGTACTTTTCTTAGTATATTATATGTCATATTGCAAACTTGTTTCTAGAAATGGCTTATAAAATAATTGTTTATATTTTTTTTTAGAGAACTATGCGAAGGAAGGGAAATTCGTATTTGTTTTCATTATTTTAAATATGTGATAAAAAATATTGTTATTTTTATAGAAAAAATAACTTGATAATTTTCATTATATTTTATTGAAAATATACGTTTTTCTGTAATACTTATGTGGTATGGTATGAATATTTTTTTTTACATGAATCATCTTCTAGTTTTGCTGAAACGGTTTGCCCAAAGTAAATATTGATATAGTTATATATTATTTTTTTATTTTCTCAAATATTGTGGGAGAATTATGCACACAATTATTAATAAAGTTTGTTTGTTTTTGTTTCTTTCTTCTTTTCTTTTTTCTTTTTTTTTATGGAGGGGATTAAACTCCTTCCAAGTACTCAAGGACGGTGGGGCCCCATTCTTCTTTCAGTGGTGTAGTCATTTTTGTTTGTGTTGATTTCCTTTTAACTCATAGCATCACAATACATTTTTTTAAGATACATTTACTTTACAACATTTATATTTGAAGCATGTCATCTTATATTTCAATGATCATCCATTTATATTATAACACTTATCACAATTGCATTTCACCCAAAATACACTTAGATTTATAAATATTTAAAATATTCTACACAAATACAAATTATACAATCTTTCACAATGCATTGGAAAACACTAAATATCCCTCTAATTAACAAACCATCGATATTCTTTTTTTTTGGTTTTTTCTTTTCTTTAATTTTTAAAGCTTTTTGTATTGAATTAATTATATTTTATAAATAAATGAAACTATCACACTATATAAAATTAGTTTTTTATATTTTAATTATTTGAATTTTATATATATGTCTGGGATTTTTGAAAATGTTATATTTATTTTGTGAATATTTGGAATTGAAATTGTACCATTTTTGTTTGTTCATTTTAAATTGTGTGTGGTTTGTGGAATTTTGTGTTTGTTTGTTTGAAATCACATATATATGTGAGTGGTTTTCAGAATGATTATTTGCTTTTGTATGTTGTGTGTTTTCTTATTTGAATTTTGTATATTGTACATTTATTTAATTGAAATCGCATATGAGGTATGAATGTTTATTTATGAATATGTGTATGTAAGTTGAAATTGTAATCATATGTTTGTTGTATTGGATTATGAATTTGAATGTGCGTGTATAATGTAGATTTTAATTTGTATATTGTTTGTTTACTTTTTCTTAAAGTTGCATAAGCATTTTGAGTGTTTTTGTTTATTGACCTGAAATTGTATGATGTGAAATTAGTTATTTGAAATTGTATGTTGTGTGTTTAGTTGAATTTGTATATTGTGTGTTTGTTTATTTGAACTTGTATTCTGTATTTTGTTTATCTGAAATTTAATATATATGTGTGAGTGATTTTGTGTATATTTATTTATAAATATTTGTATTGTATGTGGCATGAATTTGCAATTCTGTGCTTGTTCTATTTAGTTGTGACTGTAATTAATTTGACATCCTAAATTTGAATTTCTATATAAAATGTATGATTTACTTTGTATATTGTGTGTTTTCTTATTTAATGTTGCATTTGCATATTTGAGTGTTTTTCTTTTGTATTGACTTGAAATTGTATGATGTGTGTTTCCTTAATTGGAATTGTAAAATATGTGTTTTTATATTTGAATTTGTATTTTGTGTTTAATATTTACAAATTTAAAATTCTTATTTTCTTATTTAAATTTTAATTTGTGTGTTGTTTTAAATTGTAATCATGCTTTTTATATATTGAATTATGAATTTGAATGTGTATGCTTAATGTATATTTTAATTTGTATATTGTGTGTTTATTTTTTCTAAAAGTTGCATAAGTATATTTAAGTGTTTTCTTTTATTAGCTTAGAGTTGTATGATGGGAAATTAGTTATTTGAAATGGTATGTTGAGTGTTTAGTTGAATTTGTATATTTTTTATTTGTTTATTTGAACTTGTACTCTTTATGTTTCTTTATTTGAATTTTCATATATATTTCTGAGTGATTGTGTGGATGTTTATTTAGGAATAATTGTATTGTATGTCCCCTGAAATTGCAATTGTGTGTTTGTTGTATTGAATAGTGATTGTAATTAGTTTAGTAGCCGAAATTTGAATTTGTATATAGAATGTATGTTTTACTTTGTCTATTGTGTGTTTGCTTATTTAATGTTGCATTGGCATATTTGAGTGCTTGTTTTCATAATAACTTGAAATTTTATGATGTGTGTTTCCTAATTTGGAATTGTAAAATATGAGTTTTTCTATTTGAATTTGAATTTTGGGTTTAATATTTAAAAATTTAAAATTGAATGTTTTTCTTATTTAAATTTGTATTTTGTGTGTTGTTTGAAATTTCCTATACAAGGGATAATTGTTTTGTTCATGCATGTGTTTAAATTTTATATTCCATTGCATTTGAAATTGTGTTTATTTTAAATTGCTCCAAGTATGTTTACTAACGATTTTGTCAATAAATGCTTTTGCTTGTTATGTTGATTTTTATTTTTCTTGTTATGTTGACTTGTAGTAGTGATGAATTCTATTATAAACTTGAATGTATGTATTTTATATAGATTTGACTAAGTCTAAATCCTGGTTGTATTTTTTATTATTGTTATATTATTTATTATATTGAAAATGTCACTGTAGACTTCAAGATTGAATTTTCTAAACTCTTAACAATATATCTGGGTTTAGTATTTCTATACTTAAATGTTAAAATAAATAAATTTTAATTAAAAGTCACATCATAAATATTGAATATTATTTTATAAAAAAAAAGTTGAATATATCTTTATATTTATAATTTGTTTTATTTACAATGTCTATTTAAAAATTAATAATTAATTGGAACATACAACAAATCAATTAACATTTGTGATAATATACCATTTTGTAAAATATATTAGTTTATTAACATTAGTGGAAATAAATTTATTATAAATTTTGCATTATGACATATATATATTATCTGCTATAAATTTTATAAATATAATATTAATTATGTTTTTTAATATAAAAGATGTTTAAATTTTTCCTGAGCATATTTTTATAAATGATATATAACTTTTTTTTAAGCATATTTTTAATAATTTTTTTTGCATTTTCCATTTAAAAATTAATAAGTTAATTGCAACATTTACAAGAATCATAAACATTTTTATAACATAAAAAAAAACGTAATTAGTAGTTATTTTTAATAAATATTAATGCTACAACAACAATAATATGATTAATGGATAAATCTATCATAATTTATTTTCATTAATGTTAATAAATTAATATATTTTTATAAAATTACTCATTAACATTATTAATGATTTAACATATCAACTTAATAAAATTAAATCATCTGGGCATGTTGATATGTTAAAAAGCCCATATCAACAATACAAGGTTTTTGAGGCATATAAGCTTCCATCTTCACATGGTTGACCCTATTAGTAGAGATTATAATCTTAAAGAAAATATGAGGTTCTTAATTGTTATCATAACAACATATTTAATAAAATATGATTAAGATAAATATGCCCAAATAGCTGGGATTTTTTATAGTATAAATTTATGGCCATTCAAACATATAAAGATTTAAACTAAATGAAAAGAATCATTCACTACATTATTTTAGAAGAAAATACTAATTGAATCAGAACTTTTCATGAATAAATTGACCAAAACTTCTTTTAAGAAAAAAGGTGGTGATCTCACCCCTTATAGTATATTTACATTTGAAGAGAAATATTACCAATAAATGCCTATTTTTAATCCAGATCCCTAGCACTGCATGGTTATCCAATTGAATTGATATAAGTCATTTTAAAACAAAAACATCATTGGATACATTTGATAATAATCACTCTCCTAGGAGTGCATGGTTTTCCAATTGAATTGATATAATTCAGTTTAAAACAAAAACATTATTGGATACATTTACTAATAATCACTCGATACAATGCCTTTAGACTGTTTCAACATACACAATGCAAACAAACAAGCATCATAATCAATTTCCTGTAAACACTCATCTACAATGTATAATTATTTTTCATATCTAATAAAATATATAAACATATATATAACAAGAATTATGAAATTTTAATGTAAAGGAGCATTTCGTCGAATGTAAAACATATCCTTGATAAGCAATATAATTTATGAAATGAGAAATCAAATATATTAAATAAACTGTCTGTTTCATATTAAATTAATAATATAATAAAAATGAAAGACCTAATTATTCTTCATATGTACAATAAAAAAAGATAAAAAAATGATGTCATTTTAATGTATAATTGCATTTTATGCAACCTAACTTGTAAAATACTACATACACAATCTTAAATAAAGTCAAAATAATAAAAATGGGAGACATATTTATTTTTTAGATGTCCAATGAAAAAAAATGACCAACATGAAATATCACACTTCGATAAATATAAGGTGTAAAATGGTACATACACTGTATTAAATTGAGTTTTTACCTCTTATGAAATTAACTATATAATAAAAATGAAAGAAAAATTGAAATAACAAGGCAATGTTTCGAGTGTCATACAATTCTATTAATAGAACCTCATTTGTGGGAAAATTATTCTTCCATTAAACCTTAGAGAAACATAATTTATTTAAATAATAGAATTCAACTTTCATATAGTTGTTTCATCCTTCCAATAATTATGCAACATAAAAAGGCAATATTTATCAAATATTTTGCATTTTGAACAACAATATCCAAAAACAAATATATGCATGGTTATAATACACGTTCATTACCCTTAATATGAAAACGAAAATGATCTTAAATGAAAATGACATACAACATGACACTTCCAAGAGATTATTTTTGCCATCCTCATGGAAAAGATATTTAGCCCTTGGAGTGATTCTAAAACCATCTCAAGAGAGTCACATATTTGACTTGAAACCTTGTGATCCTTGTAGTTGTTGTATAGTATTTGGGTAATCATATTGCTATCTTACATAATTTCAAGATTTCTATCAAAATGAGAGGTTTATAGATTGAGTGGGCTTAATTGTTAAGAACATGTGTTTCCTCATATGAGACCACATGTTTCAATCTAGAGGGGGAGTTTCTACACCTTCATAGATTTTAACAATCAAATTTCCATGCAAAGGTAGGTCCTTTATCACACAAACAAGGATATCTCAAATACCAATTTGGTATTTAGGCTTGACCATGACCTTCAAATTAGATTATTGTTATTATTATAAATATAGAAAAGGGAGATTTACATTAAAGTATGTAAATATTTGTTTCAAACGCATCAAGAAAAGCTGAAATTATTATATATAAACATATGACTTACTATGATGAATGTAATCCACAAGATTATGGTGAATCATCCCTTTATTTTCCCCACAAGGTTCCATAACATGCAAAAACACAAAGCTATAAGATAGCATGCAAAATATCCAGTGATGGTTGGCATGGCCATAAATTGGTTAAGCTAGAGTCATAGACATGTGTACATAGGAGGATTGAAGAAATGAATGGAAAATTAAATATAATAGAAATGGTGGACACATGAGGCTGGAATTATGGTGGAAGGGGAGTCTTAAATCCATTTAAAAATGCATAAAATCACCATGTTTAGGAGAGGTGAAAGATATATATATATATATATATACACACAAAAAATTGGAATTGGGATTAGTTATTTCATTTCTTCTGCTAGGTAGACTTTGAATAGCAGAAATTTCATTGACCTTTCTCCTCATTCATTAGTCTACAAGAAAAACCCTTCATTCATTCCCCATTTAGACTACTAATTCATTCCTCATTTAGATTGTTAAATAATTTAAGATGCAAAAAAAATACAAGGTAATGAAATAGAATTATTTCTTACAATCAAGGAAAGATGAGTAATAAATATTAACATTAAATCAAGTTTGATTCATATCGTTTCTCAGAGATAATTAATCTCCATGTGCCAATAAACCCTATACACTGAAAATCAAGTTTTTGCATCATAAACCATTGTTGTATTTTTTTTCTTCGTATTTATCACTAATTTAGAAAAACAAAAATAACTCGTTTTATCTCGTGGAAGTATGAGAATTTATGGAATCATGTATCATCTTATACATAATTCTTAGAAGTCTGAAAAACTATGATAGCTTGATTTGTCTTTCGGAATGAATCACATATATTTCTCTTTCCTTCACATGTCTTTTTCTTCTCAATTTGTGCTTCGTTCATTACTGTCTTATTATTATGTCAAAATATAAGGGCTTAATGATTCAACTCTTAAACATTTGATTTATGTGCATTGTTTCTTCTCTATGTGTATAATCCATTCATAATTTGAGTTTTTCTTTTCTCTTGTGGCTTCATTATGAATACATTATGTTGAGATCTAAGGAAGGTGAGTATATCTACTAGATTTCTTGTTTGACATTTGATATATAAAATTAATGTTGGTTAAAGTTGTTACTTTTGAGGTTACAATTGAAAGGTTTTAAAACTTGATGAGTTTACATTTTGGAAAATCACCTGAAATTGCCAAACACAACAACACATATTATTTTCTCTCTCAATGTTCATGAAAATGTATGCCCTCATGTTAAATAGTTTCCTTGATATTATCAATGTTTTATGAGCTCTCCATCTCAAAATTATGGTTTTTCTATTTAAATTTTCAATAAATATTTGTATCCCACGTCTAAGATGTGGTGGGAAATGATGCATATAATTATTTTTTATATTTAATTATTAAGGCCCATCCACCCTCCAATTGATTTGCAACAAATTTTAGTGTTGAGTAATGACTTTCACCTTGTCAATAATGTTAGAACTCTATACATTTAGAGTTATAGTATTTCTAGTGAATTAATTCCCTCTTCTTTCTAGAAAATGTCTTCTCAAATATTTAGTCATTAGCAACTAAAGATAAGAAATAAATGTAACATAATAATAAAAATGGCATACGAAAGCCAAACAATGGTTTCAATAAAGAAATTGAGACAAGTAAGAGATAAATTTTCCTTATCTATCCCTATAACTACAAATAAACTACGGTTCCAATACCATGTTTGAAGGTAAATCTAGGAAAAAAAGGTGCGACAATCTACAAGGTTCCAAAATATATTAAGTTCATGGAAACTCATTCAAGTATATTTTACTAAAAACTCATCCTCTTCGAGGCTATTTCAAACACAATGAGAATTAAAACTATTACCAATGAGTAAGGCATACTAAGATATCTTTTTTTTCTTAGTTTTTCTTAGGTTTTAATTTTCCATTGCACATAGCAAAAGTGCTAAATATATAACCATTTCATATATTGGAAAATTTTCATGAAACCTAAATTAGGGATAATTTATCGAAAATTCCTACTCTTCGTGCTATTTAAAGCAACTAAAATAAAATAAGTACCATCATGGAAGACATACTAAGGTGTTTTTTTTTATTAATTTTTTTTTTTTTGAATTTCCCATGAGGAATAACTAAAGGGTTAAACATGTAATCATTTCTTCTATTTTCAGGAAAAATAATAATAATAATAGTAATAATTTGTTCCTATTTTGAAGAAAGGGCATAGACTTGTAAGGAAAACAACTCAACAATAAAAAACAAACTCAAAGAAGAAAAGAAAGGATGCATCTAAAGATGCCAACAACTAATTTTGATGACAACACTGAAACATACATATGATTTCCATAGCTTGTAAGTAAAAGTAGTTGTGACAAATTGGAATAGATTCAGTTCAACTAAATGTCTAATTGGGTGGTGAACTAACTATAAAGATAAAATGCAAAGGATATGCCAAATATGCATTTTTTGTTGAGGCAACACGAAAGAACATTTTATCATAATGTTTCAATGCAATAAATTAACTACCGAGGATGATAACATAACAAAACTCCACAAGAATGATTACATGTTAAGCCATGTAAGGGAAATATATTGTCACAACATAGAAATTTTTGTTACAAGTAATCAGTGAGCAAAGATAAAAGTTGGACCAACTTAAAAGGCTATGTAGAAAATTTTGTGAAATTGCTAAGCATTGTATTTTATCTACATTGTAAAAGGTTTGAAATTATTTGTAATCTATCATGCTTCAATATTTCAAAGTGTCAACCTAATAGCATTGTATGCAACGTTATTTGTTACCATGAATTTTTATAAATTGTAAGGGAAATGATTAATTATTTAAAGATGTTTCCTCAGGGTAATAATGTAGCTTAGATTCCCATTTTAATTCAAAATTAGATACTCCAACTAGCATTTTGAATAAATTCCCATTAGAAAGCTTCATATCAGGTCTATTAGTCAATATAATGACCTTTGTATCCCAAATACTAGCCAAAACCATGATTTCATCCTTAACAATTTGTACTTGATCTGAATCTCTTTAGCTACTAGAATTATCCAAGATCTTTTACTTAATATGTGAGGTTTACAGAATTGCATTTAAAAGATAATGATGTACCACTTCTCCATATTGTAAAGAAGACAAAACATAAGAACAATCATCAAATCAATGAACAAAAACACATTGATAATGGAGTTTACCTAGTGTGGGTTATGTCTTTGGGCCCGGTGTCAAGAGAGTGGAGGTCACTACATTAATGCTACAAGATGATGATGAGAACATAGTACACTCTTTGTCATTAAAAGTACAAATACCCTCAACCCTAAGTGGCTTGTCTTTCCAAGAGACATTATCCCTACAAGAAGTCTCACTCAAATAGGTCCTCCTTCAACATGATAAGAAAAACAAATCTCACATGATGTAGAAAAAATATCCCTCAACATAATGGTAATCAGGGATCTCAACAATGAAGACATCAACTCAAAGAATCAAGATGAAAGACATGGCATAATTGCATCATATACCTCCACTTTCGAAGATGGATGAAAAACGAAAAGCTCAACTATTGAAATGGATTGCACCAATCAATTCCTTCATGAGGATGGTAAGGAAATTTGCTTCTTGGATGAATATTTAAAGAACACCACCACGCTCATTGTGAAATTATGTGAAAAGTGACTATAAATTCGATAACATTCAACTTCGGTAGAAATTCAGCCTCCAATGGAATCTTTAAGATTCAATAAGATTCTTCAAAGATTCCTTGCTGCTTGACACATGCATTTCTCTTGTTCAGATGGGGATTATGACTGCACAAATGATTTCCAAAAGATAAAACGTGCAAAAATAACTATCCACTTGTCCAATTTTGTCGCTAGCACCTATAGGCCTCAAGGGAATATTTTCAGCATCTTAAGATTCTCCATGTCTAGGGTTCCACAACCTCTATGTGCGCAATGTTCTGTCATTTGCTCCTCCATGGCTGTCGTCAAACGGAAATTTCAGGTTTATGTGTAAGTTTAAGGGAGGATTAAGCAAAGTAGGTTGTTTGGCCCAATAGTATCATAGTCATTAATGGTGGGAGCAATTGGATGTTCAAACCCCACTGCATCCCACATAGTATATATAGTTTTGTAGTCGTATTTTTTATATCAATAGGTTAGGTCCATTGGAGTTGTCATCATATATTTTGAAACGTGGAGGTGCCTGGGTGGTGGGTCGGTTGGACCAACTAGGCACGTTCACACCCTCCCACCTCCAAACTGCACCATGTGTTGTTTTTATGCACACGGGGTCAGGTTTGCTCGTGAGTGACCTGCCCAATACATATAATATGTGTTTATTTGGTGGGGTTCAATGGGGGTGGTTACCCGCCGAAACTTTTTGGGTTTTTAATGATATAAAAGTTTTGTTTGGTGGGGTGGGAGAGTGTGGTAGCCCTGGCCCGATCCCAATTTTTAATATTTTTTTTATTTTTTAAACAAGCTTGGTCGCTTTTGAATTTCACGAAAATAATGGTGATTAGAAAAATTAACCATCCTACACATTCACCTGCCATAGTGGATCCATTTCGTGCATCGAGTCTTGGTGAATTTGTTACCTCTATAAACTTCGAAACTTCACCAAGTTTGACTAAAACTTTTACTAGCAATAACTTGACCTTGACTATCTTAACTCAGATTTGAGTGTCATTCCCAGCATTGGAATCAATGAGATGAGCACTACAATATCTTCCTAGTTTGGGACAAATCTGAGAACTTTGATTTTTAAGCTATTCTAAGTACTCTTTGACTTTTAAGTGTCTCTGGAGCCACCTGGATCATTCCTCCCCACTGAGGAGCTTTTGGTCCTTCAAAAGCATGAACATAATATGAAACTATTGTGTCCATTGTTTGCACCACATGCGTCCTGATAGGTCACCCTTCCTTCTCCTTCATGGCCTCCATTAAATGGCAAGTTCAGGTTTATATGTATGTTTATAGGTAGATTAAACAAAGTTGGTTGTTTGGCCAAATGGTGGCAGAGTTGTTAATGGCGAGAACAATCGAGGGTTGAAAACTCACCGTACCCCACATAGTTTATACAGTTTTGCAATCGTGTTTTTTTTGTGTTTGGATGGGTCAGTTGGAACTAACGTCATATATTTTGAGACATGGAGGTGCCTAGGAGGTAGGTAAACCAGACCGACTAGGTGGGTTCAAGACTCACTGTCTCCAAACTTCTCCATGTGTCATTTTTATGGAGGTGGTGTCAAGTCTGCCAGCACATGACCCTCCCAATAGATATAATATGTTTTTATTTAGTGGGGTTCAGTGGGAGTGGTGACCTACCAATCCTTTTTGGTTTTTCATTTAAATATAAAAATGTTGTTTAATGGGGTGGGTAGTTCTAGTGCCTGATCCTCCCCACCATTTTTAATATTTTTTTGGTTTTTTAAACAAACTTGATCATTTTTGAATATTCTAAAAATAAGAGTAATAAGACAAATTAACCATCCTACAAATTCTCCTATCCCGGTAGACGGATTCTATTTTCCAAGTTTTGGTGAATTTGTTGCCTCGTTAAACTTGGCCACTTGGCCAACTTTGGCCAAAACTTTCACGAGCAATAAATTCACCAGACAAACTTGGATTAGAGTTTTTCACATCGTTGGAATCAAGGCAATGAGCACTATGATATTGTCCTAATTTGGGAGAAATCTGACCACTTTGATTTTTGAGCTATTATGAGTCTTCTTTGACTTCTAAGCATCTCCGGGTCCACTTGGATCAGTTCCCTTGTGAGAACACTACTCAATCTCTTGATGTTATACCTTCTAATAGAGATCAATCTTTTATGATATCAATAAAATGTTTCCTTAGTAGTTTGGAGATTTGTGTGGTGCAATTTTTGGGATTCGAAGATCATAAATTCCACAGTCTACATTTTTTAGTTTAGATTTTGAGTTTAGAACAAGACTCATTTTTAGGACTAAATCTACGAAGAAGAGAAAAATGAAGGTTATAAATATGATATGCAACGTAGTTAGCGTTGGGGAGTCGATGAGTCACAAGAATTTATTTATTTATTTGGAATGTATAATTTAATTTATTCTTTTCCATTAGAATTATATGTTTTGTTTTCACACTTAATTAATAAATTTGATTCTAATTCAATTATAATTCTTTTTAGACAATTTGATTCTATTTCATTATAATTTATTGTTAGACTTTGAGTATAGAATTAATTTTTCACTATAATAATTATTTGAATCTTGATTTTTATAAATATAATGCATTAGATTATGTTATTATATTTTATATGATTTATTGTACCAATATATTAATATAAATCTTATAATACCATATTTTTAATGTAAATCTATTATTATAACTATTTTTTAAAGTGTGACTTTGTTTTATTATAAGTAGAAGGAAGTTTTAATAAAACTATGTATTAATGTTTAGCTATTTTTAATATAATTTTTTTCATACCTAATTTAAGAGATCATGTTATTAGAAGATATAAGTGATATTAATTATGAATGTGATATTAGTAGTTAATGTTATTAATATTACTAGGGGACAAAAAGTTAAACCCAAAGAAGGGAGGGACAAATGAATGGAATCCGAAGAAAAGTGTGAATAAGAGAATAGATAAATAAATAAATAAATTGGGTGAAGTATGAGAGGGTGGTAGAAAAAATGAGAAGAAGAACAAAAATGTGATTAAACATTCATGGGAGAGATGGGGGGAGGGCTAGAGGGAGAAGAAGAGGGGGGTTGATAACGAGTGGTAAGGATGATAAGAAAGGAGACAACGTATTATTCTATGGTATCATGGAGAGAAGGGAAATCAATTTCAACTAATTTCTAAGCCTCCATCCATATTGAGGTTGTCAGGGTGTTTGATGATTTCAAGGGCCTCTAAAACTTTACGTTTGAAATGATGTTTTTCATTACCAATGATCTTAGTGTCTTCAAGGCTGATGTGGCTGCTGGTCTTGCTTGCATGCTCTGCTAACACCAAAAATTGGGTTCTTTCATTTCAGATATCATCACCATGCTCTTTAAGCCCAATCATGAAAGATCTACCTATTTCCCCAATGTAGTATTCTCCACAAGAACAATTGATCATATAAACACCTTTTTGTTGGAGTTTATCCAGGTTATCCTTAATTCATTTCATCCATTGTTTAATAGTCGTCATGGGCTTCAATGAAGATTTTATATCTTTCATTCTTAGAATTTTGGCCATCTTTTCAATGATGCCATGTACAAATATTTCCTTGTCTTCAACTATGGCCTCAAATTTGTTAATGGTATCTAACATCTCAACCTTGAGATAAATTTTCTTCCTAATTATTTTTTTGACCGAGATATGGATTTTATCTCTCAAACACAAAACAAAGTGAAGACTTGATTCATTTTATATGTTATAGTCATTTAAGCAACAACCATCCTCTAGTTTCTTTCTACAAATATCAAAAATCTCTAGGAAAGATGTGTGCCCTCATGTCAAATATTTTCCTTGACATTATCAATGGTGTCAAAGATCTCCACCTCAAAATTATCATTTTGGTAATCGAAATCTCAATAAATATTTGTATCCCACCTCTAAGATGACGTACAAAATGACGCATATAATGATTTTGTATAATTAATAAATTAAAGCCCATCCACCCTCCAATTTCTTTCCAACAAATTTTAGTGTTGAATCTTGAATTTCACATTGTCAATCATTATAGGACTCACCACATTTAGAGTTAGAGTATTTCCAATGAATTAATATCTTAACTCTTCGTAGAAAATGTATTAAAAAATATGTAGTTATTAGCATCTATTGAGAAGAAATAAACGTAACCTAAAGCAAACGAAATGGTATATGATATTCAAACAATATTTGCAATAAAGAAATCCAGACAAGTAAGAGATAACATTTCCTTCTCTATCCCTAGGGCTACAAATAAACTTTGGTTCCAATACCATGTCTCAAGGTAAATTTAAAAAAAGACGTGAAAATCTACAAAATTTCAGAAGATATTAAGTTCGTGCAAACTAATTCATGGATATTTTACTAAAAGATCATTCTCCTCAAGGCTCTTTCAAACATAGTGAAAATTAATATTGGTACAATCGAGTACGCATACTAATATATGTCTATTTATTAGTTTTTCCTAGGTTTGGACTTTCCATCATTCATAGCCAAAGTTTTGAATCTGTAACCATTCCATGTATCACAAAATTTTCATCAAAACTAATTTTGGGATATTTTACCAAACAAATACGAGTCCTTGGGCTATTTCAAACAACAAAAAATTAAAATAGGTACCATAGGGTAATACATAATAAGGCGGATTTTTTTATTACTTTTTATTGTTTTTAATTTCCCATCGTGCATAACTAAAGGGTTAAACATGTAATCATTTCTTTTATTTTTAGAGAAAAATTATTTTGTTCATGTTTTGAAGAAAGAGCATAGACTTGTGAGGAAAACGAATCAAAAGTTAAAAAAACCCTAAAAGAAAAATAATAACGAATGCACCTAAGATGAATGCTAGGAACTAATTATGAGGACAACACAAATATGTTGTAAGTAAAAGTAGTTGTGTCAAATTAGAACATATTCTCTTCAACTCGATGTCAAATTGGATGGTGAAATGATTGAAGAAATAATATGAAAGGGATATCCCAAGTATGAAACTCTTGTTTTAACAAAATGATGTAACAATTTATCTGTATGCTTCAATGCAACACATTAACTATTGAACATGACATCATAATAAAATTCCACAAGAATGATTCCAGGCTACCATGGGAGGGAAATATGTAGTCATGGCATAGAAATTTTCATTACAAGTAATCAATGATCAAAGATAAAAGTCGAACCAACTAATAACATTGTATAGGCAATTGTGTGAAATTATTAGACATTATACTCTATCTACATTGTAAAAGGTTCGAAATTATTTGAAATCTATCATGCCTCAATCTTGTAGAGTATCAACCTAATAGCGTTGCATGAAACACTATTTGTCACCATGATTATTTATAAGGGAAATCATCAATTATTGAAATATGTCTCCTTGGTTTAATAATATAGGTTAGTTGTTTGGGTTCATTCAAAATTGCATACTCCAACTAGCATTTTGAATAAATGAATCTGCCAAAAAAGGGGAAAATACTAGCAAACAAGACATCTTCACCACCATCCAACATGTTCATGCATACATAGGACTTGCAGTACCAAAATCATATGATATCCACAATATACACTGATACAAACAATCCTTCTATAGCCAACTAAACTCATTTCCTTAACATCAATTCCTAGAGTTGTATCACAGTAGTTTCATGAATGTTATATAGCAAAATGAAATCAAGATAAATCAATATGATTTTAATTTAAGGACTTGTAATGTTTATGGTGAAATACATACTTTGAGAAAACTATTAAGCACATACCCGAGATCAAATAAAAATGTTTGTAGGAAAAAAAATCACAAGTTTCAAGAAGCCATATCAAATTGGGACATTGAGAATAATAACCATGTGAAAGAGGGACAGAACTGAAAGCTTGGTTGTTAAAAATGTATTGAAGTCTTCTACAGTGCGCACATATTGTTGGGAAATTAGGAAGAATAAAATTCTTCTCATTGGGCTAACTATAGAAATGGAAGAGTAGTGATAGTTGAGAAATGTCAATACCAAATAATAATTCGCTGAAAATATATAGACTTGTTGTTGACATAAATTTGTTAAAAAAATTTCCAACCACCCAAGTGCCTCATATTCCATTAAATCTAGAGTAGGGTTCATAAAATATATTCAATTACATTTCCAAAAGAACTTAGGAGGTTTCTTTCCTAGAAAAGTAAAATGGACAACAATCTTATTCCAATAGTAGATAGAAAACGTTTATGGAAGACACAAAAGGAAAAAAAGCCTCCAAAAAATTACAACAACTAGAAAACTTCATAAAATGAGTATATAGGTGAAGATACAAGAAAAGCACAATAATTGATTTCTATGAGAAACTAGTTTAAGTGGGAAAGGAAAATGATTAATAAACCAAACTGAATAGTGGTCGTTATAACTAATGACCTTCTAAATTAAGTATAAAATGAAAATCGCAAGAATATATACCAACTTGTATATCATAGGCATTAATAATATGCTTATTCTTCTCTCAAACATCTTTTCTTATACTATTTGTAACAATGGTGCCAACCTCATTAAATGTAGTTTTTATGACATTGTTAAGGTCAATAACATTTCCCTTACTTATAGGAGTTTCCCTTACATATCAAGAAAGATCAACCGATGATTATTCTTCTCTGGAACATCTTTTCTAAAACTATTTGTGACAATGGTGGAAACCTCATTAAATGTAGCTTTTACACCATTGTTAAGGCCAATAATAGTTCCCTTACTTATAGGAGTTGCACTTACTTATCAAGAAATATCATACTGCACTGATATGGGGGAATTACATCCTTATCTAAAATATGTTCCTTATCATCGTCAATTATTTCTAATTCTCAAGTTTAGGTGATTGAGAAAATTTTGCTTACCACCACCTAGAAAAAGAACTAGAGGGAGAGTTAATTCCTTTAGACCAAACTTGTAAAAGTTGCATCTCAAGGATTCTTATCCCAACAGAGATCAGCCTCTTCTAATCTAGAGGAATTCCTTCCTTATCTTGAATTTTAGCATTCACACCAGAGCTCTTAAAATCAACTATAATAGTCTTACAGGTCAACAACTTCACAAAGATCTACATATTACTTGGGAGATGAAGGACAATAAAAAGGGTACATTCATCTTAATATTATAATCAACTAGTAAATTTCTACAATCTTCAATCTCATGTCTAGTGAAAATCAACCTTTGACTATTTGGAGGAATTCCTTGTATTGAATATTAGCCTTTCCATTATTGAAAATCTTTGAGCCATCAACTTCACAAGTAATTTTCATCCTAGGTAGAGTTTTTATATTTGCATTCCACCTCTCAAATATAGAAACAATTATATTTAATAATGAGATTTGAGATCTTCATGATTCTTTTTAGTCTTGTTACTGTGACATATATCACGTGGTAAGTGTTACTATGGTCACCCGAGTCTACTAACCAATTTTTGTATGGCCACACTAATTCCTATCAAGATCAAAGGCCTTTCCCATTTTGTTTATGTAGCTACACTAATTCCTATCAAGGTTAAATACCATGCCCTTGATTATAAAGATTCCTTAATACCTTGCCTTCATTGTAAAGATTCACTAATACATTGGCACACACATTCTCACTTTCCTTATTTAAAACTTGTTAAAAATTGTTTTGCAAATTTGTCAAGATGCTATCCTACATACATATTGATTTACAATTTAAAATAATAATAAAATAATATTAATATCTAATAAATTTCATATAACTATTAGATAAAGATAAAAATAAATAACATAATAGATATGTAGACCAAAGTGTCAAGTCCTCAAGGATTTCAACACCATGTTACACCCTCTTTCAAACATGACCGAAAACAAATAAAATATTAAAATGAAATTTAAATCCTCACACCCCAAATCCATAATAATTTCACTAATGAAATGGAATAAATTAAAAATGGTAAAACCATGAATTGAAGTTGTGTTGTCAAGATGTGCATTTGAAAGGAAAAAAAGCAAGCAGTAATGGAAAAAAACATCGAATGAAACAAAAGCATCTGCGAGCAAAAAAAATATCAACACAACTTATTTTCAAAGAGTTGCGGTTTCAATTGAAATTTAAAAAAAATCATCAAATATCAATTGAAAAAAAAAAAAGCATTGATGGAAAAAACCACCGAAAAAAAGCATCCACCACCAAAAAAAAGCATTATCCAACCTATTTTCAAAGATTGGCGGTTTTAATTGAAATTTTAAAAGAGCATTGACTCCCATTTGAAGATTATATACGATTCTAGAGAAAGTACAGGTGGTAAAACAAACTCTTGTAGCCATTGAGTGGAGCTGAAAAATACCTATATACATATTAATTCTTATCATTTTTCTAACATATTCATCCTCCTCTGTCCATATCCTGTCTGGTTATGCTTGTGTGTTCGGATTTTTGTGTAATTTGAGTTTGGGTATCTCTGTTTCTAGGCCTATGTCGAGTTTGCGTTTGAGTCAGTCATGGTTGTGTTGGATAGAGGAAGAAGAGGAGGTGTCAACAGAAGGGTAGGGTAGTTGAGTTGATTAACAAATATTTGGGCTCACAGGAGATCAATTCTATTTAATTTCATTGTTTCTCTTCATTTATACTCTACTATGAGAACTAATTCGATTTCATAACATTGTATTTTTGTTCAGAGAAATGAATGAATGAAGGAAATAAGTGGTTGGTGTCGTTGTTGTTCAAATCTTACCCCTCTAATCCCAATTACCTGGTTGAAAAAATGAAATCAAATCCTAGTTTCAAGGTACATAAAGATGGCCTTGTATCTATATCTCTCCTTTGGATTAGTTTAAGTATCTCCTTCCACCTCAATAATTTTTATTTGATTTAATTTTTGCTTCATTGCCTCAATTGGCCTCCTCGATAGTTTCTATTACATTTAATTTTTCTTTCATCGTTTCAATCACTCTCTGGCTCTAGCTTCACCAATTTATACCCTGCAAATTCAAGCATCATTGGATTTTTGAATTACTTGCCATAACTCTTTATTTGGGTTCAATATGGTGTATATTAGTTTAGTTTGTGGTTTTCTGGTATAAGCTCCACTTCATTAGTTTAACCCATGGTTTTTTTGGACATAACTTGCTACGTATTGTGTTCTTTGTTCATTTAACCCATGTGTTTTTTCCTTTTTGGTATAACTAATCATATATTGTGTATTGAGTCAACCTCATGTTTTTTTCTTTAATGTGTGATAGGTCACCAAGAGAGTGTCTTGGTCATCGTTAAAGGTCATCATATCATTCTCATGCATATTGCAAGGTTTCATAGATCTTTAATTATGATCATATATATCCATTAGGTGTCATCATTATGTCATATCTTCAATGAGTCATATAGGAGCCGTTTCATCACCATACTCATCATCATGGGAGTAGTAATTAGGGAAAAAGTGTTCAAAGAGTTTTCTAAGGTACATTTCTCACCTCATGAAGATGTAATCTTGCATGATAAAATTAAATTTATAATAAATGTCGAGTAGCTTTGGGATAAAGAGTTTCATATCAATCCGAAGCCAAAGATAAGAGGGCTAAAGATGCAGAAAGGAAATGGGAGTGATCCATCTCCTCCAATAGGTCAACAGGACATTGAGGATACCATTGCAGCTGAGCTTGAAAAGGACAAGGAGTATTAGCATGGGTAGGTCAATGAAAACCTAGAGATGATCCTGAAGAAGGCCAATAGGGACACCAAGCTTCAGAGCCACATGGCAAGACACTACTTCATGAGGAACCAGATTTGCAAAATTAGGGTCAGGAATATGAAAAAGAAGCTAATGAAAACCCTAATCAATCTAAAGAAGAGAGGCAATCTTAATTTTCTTACTGATGCATCATTGATTTTATAACCCATCATTGAAAAAGAAAAAAAAAATAAGTTAGATACAATTTTGAGAAATTTTGGGAAATTATGAGTTTTTGCGCAATTTTGGAATTTTTGGAAAATTCATGATGCACAAAAGCGCATCGAGCTCATGCTGTGCTTCTTCTTAGAGCCACCGAATAATGAATTTTTTGCATGGATGGATAGATATTGAGTATTAAATCTTAGATATAAACTTGGTTTTGCATGTCACTTCACAAGTTGCAAGGAAAAGCTCAAAAACCACCTAAAATACATGTTTCTGACACATTTTTGGACCCCTCGCTATATTTCTTTAGTAGTCTTGGAAAAAATGATTTTTACTTGCCTTGGAGAAGGATTTTTGTAGGTTTAGAGGTTCATAGGGAAAGTAGACATCGTAAGCTATCTTCAGCAACCCTCAATTCAGAAAAATGATTAAGGAAAACCCCTCAAAAGTGCCCTCAAAGCCTCACGTTGTGCTCCTATCCCTCACGCTGTGCTTTTGACTCTATTTTTAGTCATGATTTTAAAAAACGGTTTCTGACCAAATGAACATTAATTTTGAAAAACCAAAGGAATTTTTGTTAATTATAGACCCAATCACAATACCTTCCCTTAGTTCGTAGATAGGTTTCATCAATTGGGAGATATTCAAACTTTCTTGGAGGCCTATTTCAAAAAATCAAATTCTCCAATTTAATTGCCTGTTTTAGTCATTCTTTTGTGGCACAGATTCCAAGAATATGGGAATTAATTTCACAAAACTAAGAGCTGGTGTTCTTCACAAAAATCTTATATACACAAACCTCTCCCAGTTTTGTAACATGTGTTATGGTTAAGACGATATCAGATTATCTTTAATCCCTATGTTTTCACTGTGCTTCTGCAACGAACACTGTGCTTCTATGGAAGAAAGACAATTTTCAAGTTTTTCTTGTTCAAAGTAAAGTTTTGTAAATGCAATTTGTTTTTTAATGAGTTTACATGATTTAGTTAAGTTTCATAGTGATGGTAAGAGTGATTATTTCATGTCACTCCCATATGAGAAGGTCAAGGGAAGAGATGCAGAGCGGGAAAACAACGAGGATTTCAGATAGTTACAGAGGTTGATCTTCATGGAGGGATGCAGAGGAGCAAGCTCCACTCCCTACTACAAGGATGTCGTAGCCAGTAGAGGCAATAGACTTATAGAAAATGATAGTGGTACTGCAAAGGAAAGGAAAAGGAACATGGAAGAGGAGATAGGAGGAACCAAAACCAAGAAAAATAAGGATACAAAAGGCAAGGAGGAGGAAGACAAAATGTAGGGAACTAAAGACAAAAAAAAAGGGACCATGTAAACCCAAAGCTGAGATCACACCCAGAGTAGTCTTAAATGATCCTGCTCTGCAGGCACACAGAGATCACATGAGGGCTTATGCTATCATTTGTAAATTAATGGGATTATGGCACACTGAAAAAGCTCTACAGACGTGTATCAAATATAATTGGAAACCTAAAGGAAGCATTGACCTACATCTTGGGTCAAAGGGATTCTCACAGTGGTATTCACAAATATTGAAGACAAAGACAACATGTTTGAAGGAGGGCACTACTTTTATGCAGCAGCTGGCCTCTATATGTGACCATGGATGATGAATTTTGTCCCGAACCGTGAGACTTTTACTTCAGTACCAGTCTAGGTAAGGCTATGTTCTTTACCTCTTGATTACTGGCAAACATAATCAATAACTGCTATAGGCAGTAAATTAGGTCATTTTGTCAAAGCTTCTGAAGCCACAAGAAGGGGAAAATATACTTCCTTTCGAAGGATATGTGTGGAAATGGATTTATCTAGAGCCCTTCCGGATGAGGTAATCTTGGAAGTTTTTGATGAAGAATGGGCACAAACAGTAGACTATGAACATATTCCATTCAGATGTCATAGATGCCATGAACATGGGCACCTATTCAGAGTCTGCCCCCCAGTAAAGTAGAAAACAAGGGCAAAGCTAATACAATGAAGGACAATGATATTTTTCACAAAGTGGTAAATAAAGGAAAAGGAGGAAAAATAGGGACAAAGCAACATCTAAATGAAGGGTAAAAGGTCATCCAAAACAAGTTCCAAGTTCTTGACGACGACGAAGATAGTATGAAAGAAGATCAAGCAATGGGAGGGAGTCTTGAGGAAAAGGAGAAAGAAGATGATTAGAAACAAACACAGGATATTGATGATCAGAAAGAGACTATGATGAGTGCTGCAAAATTGGACATGGATCAGGAAATGACCCAAAATGAAATGGAACTGGAGGACCAGGAGCTTCAAGAGATTCTCGAAAAGGAACACCTAGATCTAGAAAGGTTGTTGATTCAGGGAACAACGTGACGGGTAGATTCGTTGCCTTAAGAAGAGCTCAATAGAATAAAGGTATGAAAATGATGAAAAAAAACCCTATGTTAGCAACCAAAAATCCCAGAAAGAAAAGAGGCAGAAAAAAACAGAATGAGCTCTTGATCGAGTGTGGAAAGCTAATGATAGAATCAGGTAAGATGAAAGATCTAGCCAACTACTCCTTTAAAAATCTTTAATTATGAAGTTCACATCTTGGAATATTAGGGGTTTAGGTAGTAAAAGAAAATAGATAATGCTTAGTAATGGAATGAAACAAGAAGCATTGAACATAATCTTCATCCAGGAAACAAAATGTTCCATTCAAAAACTAAGACAAATTCATATCAACTAGCTCAATAGATTTGAGTTTCTAGAAGTGAAAGAAGAGAATACAGTAGGGGGTATCCTCGTACTTTGGAACCCAAAAAAATGGGCATAATAGATGCAGAGGCATCTAAGAATTAATTATCAGTAGTTATTCAACCTGTAGGAGATAGGGATACCTATCTGGTCATGAATGTTTATGGCCCCAAAAGAACAGATGATAAACTCAAGTTTCTAGATTCCCTTATGGATCTTAGGGATAGTCATGTAGGAATTCCTTGGACCATGAGAGGGGACTTCAACATGATCAAATCTCTTTCGGAAAAAAAAGGGGGAACCAGAGCTCTAGGTAAAGACTCTGTTGCATTTCAAACCTTTCCAGATAATATGAATCTTGTTGATACTGAAACGAACAATGGCTTCTTTACATGGAATAATAAGAGAGGAGGAGAGGTTCAGGTCACTTCCAAATTAGATAGATTCATTATCTCAAAAGATATTATGCTTATAGATAAGGAAATAACAATGTTAGGCCCCTATACTAGTAGTGTAACCCCTTATTATTATTAGTACAACCGCCTTATTATATTGTTGTACCCATATAGTCCCCATATTATTATTATTGTGCCCCATAGAAGCCCACTATTGTTATTATTGTTCCCTTACATTATTATTGTTCTGTCAGCTCTGATTATATTATGACCCCTTAGACTCATATATATAGAAAGGAGGTCTTGTCATTTGTATCATCAAAGAATCATTCATTTGTGTAATGTAAAGGAGGTTGCCCCCTCAAAGAAGCTAAATTCTAAGGTGTTGATCTATCTTTTCTATCTTTTTGTGAGCTGGTTTCATAAAATTTGGTCTCAAAGCTTTGGATTCTAGGGTTTCGCTGCTCCAAATAGGTCATCATGGCATTTTTGCTATAACTTTTTTCTGCAATGTTTCAGAAGTGAGAAAAACCCATTTGCGACGAAACTGCACTGAACCTTGGGTCCAAATTTCAGAGCTCTTCCCGCTATATTTGCAGAGATATGATCTGAGGAAGTTGGTCTTTTTGTAGACTCCTTAATTACATTCCAAACACGTAACCTGGGGAAAATCATCATAACTTTCTCTCTGATTATCGGATTGAAAGTTTGGAAGAAGGTACAGAAAGAGGATGGACTGTATTTTGTTGTATATATTTTTTAGAGCCAAAGGTCAAAATAGTAACACGTAGAACATCATACAATTTCTCTCTACTGAACTAGTCTATAATCAAGTCAGTGTGGGAGATTTGGCTTAACTCTTTCTTGGAGAATCCAATCTTGATAAAACTAGTGACATTGAAAAGAGGACACAGAGGGCTATTGCAGGTTGCAATTTAAGAACTTAAAGATCCGAAAGTACATAGTTATATTCATTTGAAGATCAATCTCCTAAAATCAAGAAAAAGCAAGATGAGGAAGTTTGATGGCAAGGATCTGGTAAATTGGATACTTCAGATGAAGCAATATTTTGATCTACATGGTGTACCACTATTACAAAATGTATGTATTGCATCTTCATATTTAGAATCAGATCAATTTTTATGGTATAAAGGGCTTTTTTCTTGTAAACAACTTATTACGTGGTCAATTTTCACAAAGGAAATGATAGCACATTATGAGGATACAAAGAGCAACACCTTCTTTAGAGCAACACCACAACAATTGGAAAGAGTAAAAGAGCTTTGTTA